>PVIC010004798.1:0-60743 GCA_004025085.1 Thryonomys swinderianus | reverse complement strand
CAATGCTGGGCATGGTGACTCACACCCACCAGCAATCAATACCACATACCACAGTGCCGGGTGTGATGGCTCACGCCTGTAATCCCAGCACTCGGGAGGCAGAGACAGGAGGACTGCTGAGTTCGAGGCTTGCCTGGGCTACATAGTGAGCTCAGACCCAGCCTGAACTACAAAGCAAGACCCTGTCTAAAAAAAAAAAAAAAAAAAAAACTGAATTGTAGTGAAAAAGTATAAAAATCCTGATCTTACATATTATAAAATTGTTTACATATGTAAACAATTATTTGCCTATTTACATCTGGATTCAGTTCTGACAAGTTAAATTACACTGGTAAATTCAAATAAATTTCCAAGATCTTTCTAGTTAAGGCAACCATACTAAAAAAAAAAAAAAAAACTTACTTTATGTTAATGATCCCTTTTGAAATAGTTAACATGATACATTTTTATACTTTCCCTCGTAGGTTCTTTGGTGGTGAATTACCCTTTTGATGATGATGAACAAGGACTTGCAACATATAGTAAATCACCAGATGATGCTGTGTTCCGACAAATAGCACTGTCTTATTCCAAGGTAGGCTTGTGTTTAAAATTATAAAATTATCACATTTTTAAATTCCTCAAGATAGTCCTGTAGCACACAATCAAGTGCTTTCTTAGTTAAATATTTCATGCCTACTTCAGTCAGTCTTTAGGCCTTTTCTTCTCTTTTTCCCACATCACTTTTGAACATACTAAATGTCTTTTTCCATTATTCTCTCCATTAGCTCAGTTAATGTCTTTCTATCTGTGGTTTTTAGCACCCTGTCTGGAATATATGTATGATAGTTTACTTAACAAAATCTTTAAGTTGTAAGCCTTGCAAATAGGCTACACAAGTAGGAGTGACAGATGTGTACTCCTCCAGGACCAAATGTTGCCCACTACTTGTTTTTTATAAATTAAGTTGTATTGACATATGGACACAGCTATACTTTTACGAATCATCTCTGGCTGCTTTCTCTTTCAACATTTGAAAACAGGTCTGTGTAACTTACCACATTAACAAACTAAAGAAGAAAAAACATTGTGATCATTTTAATAGTTGCAAAGGTAGAATTGAGTAGTTGTAATACTTTTGAGTCTGTAAGACCTAAAATTTGTATTACCTGGCCCTTTACAAAAAAGAATAGGATAAATGTATATTATACAAAGTACAGAGGCACATCTTAATAACCCTAGAAGTCAGGGAAAGGTTCTTCCTTCACATTGTATGTATGTTATTTTTCTGGACTTTTATCTTTTTTTTTTTTCTTTTTTGAGACAGGGTCTCGCTTTGTAGTTCAGGCTGGCCCTGAGCTCACTATGTAGCCCAGGCAAGCCTTGAACTCAGCAATCCTCCTGCCTCTGCCTCCCGAGTGCTGGGATGACAGGTGTGAGCCACCACACCCGGCAGGACTTTTATTTTTTTGAAAGTATGAACTGAATGTATGAGTAATGCATGGGATTTTTTTTAGAGAATTTATGCTGAATTTTATACTACTTCTAATTGCAAGTAATAAATGAAATCTTATTTGATTTTTTAAAAGTTCACATGATGAAATCCAAATGGCCTTTTTTTTTTTGAGACAGGGTCTTGCTTTGTAGTTCAGGCTGGCTCTGAGCTCACTATGTAGCCCAGGCAAGCCTCGAACTCAGCAATCCTCCTGTCTCTGCCTCCCGAGTGCTGGGATTACGGGCGTAAGCCACCACACCCAGCCCAAATGGCCTTTTTTAAAAACTTATAGTGAAAAGCCTTGCTGATTCCTACGGTCCCATTCAATCTCACCCCCCATCTCCTTATATTCCCTGTTGGTAACTACTCTTATTATATTCCTGTTTTCTTCCAGTATTCTTTCATATAGATAGAAACAAATAAAAGATATTTTTTTTTCAGGAAAATTCCCAGATGTTTCAAGGTAGACCTTGCAAGAATATGTACCCTAATGAATATTTCCTTCATGGAATAACAAATGGAGCTAATTGGTATAATGTCCCAGGTAAAGATTTTCAAGTCCTTAAAACTTGATGAGTTTTCTACTCTCTTGGACATGTTGCTTGTTACTCATCTTTTTAAAAAATACTGTTTAGGTGGGCCAGAGGGTTAGCTCAGTGGTTCCAGTGCCTGCCTCGCAGGTGCAAGGTCCTGAGTTCGATCCCCAGAAACCACATACAATGCTGGGCGTGGAAACTCACACCCACCAGCAATCAATACTACATACCACAGTGCCGGGCATGGTGGCTCACGCCTGTAATCCCAGCACTCGGGAGGCAGAGACAGGAGGATTGCTGAGGTCGAAGCTTGCCTGGGCTACATAGTGAGCTCAGGGCCAGCCTGAACTACAAAGTGAGACCCTGTCTCCAAAAGGAAAATTAATAATAATAATAATAATAATAATAATACTGTTTAGGTAATTTAAGAATTCAAATAAGCTTTTTAACTATTTTGCACTTAGTGCTCTTTGAGTAAAAGTTGCACAAAAAGAAAATAATAATTTTAAAAAGTAAAAGTAACATATTACAACTTCCTAAAAGTGTCACATTTTCCTCAAGTGTGCTTATAGGAAGAATGTAAGCTACACTTGAAATCTACTCGAACATAGTAAGTACATGTTTGGCCTGGATCACAAACATCAGAAAACCTTCCTGTGAATACATTATTGTTTTTCAACCAATGCTGATCAAGATAAATTTGACTTTTTACAAAGAATGCTTCCTTCTTTGTAGGAACTTGTATTCTGAACTATTAAAACATCTTCATAGTGGTTTATTTTAATTTTCTGTCCTTTAGGTGGTATGCAGGACTGGAACTATTTACAAACAAATTGCTTTGAAGTAACTATTGAACTAGGTTGTGTGAAATATCCATTTGAGAAAGATCTGCCTAAGTTTTGGGAACAGAATCGAAGATCTCTAATCCAGTTTATGAAACAGGTGACTGTTCAGGAGTGAAGTATAATTTCACCCAAGAGCAAGATTTTTGTGATGATTCTAGAATGTACTCTTTTGAATTCCAATTTGCTTTAGTATATTTACCCAGTTTGTACTCCAACTTGTTTAAAATTTTTATATAGAAATTTTATGGATGTTACTGAATTTTTTTTTGAAAATTTCAGAAAGAGTTGAAAATGATTAAACAAGGTAGAGACACTTTGTCCTTACTGGTTACTGGTCACTTCTTATCCTGTCCCTATAAAAGCCTAGCATAAATTAATGACATTCTTAAACTTTGGTCAAATGATAGAAAAATGAACTGGGTCTGTACTAACATTTAAAATAATGTTATTCCTTAAAAAATTAAATATACAAAAAAAGTTATAAGGCTAGCACAAAAAACATTCTTATTCCTATACCTAGATTTAACATTTTTTACCATGTTGTTATGTTAGCTTTATTTATATGAAACACATACACATAGGATACACAGTTTGGCTGAACTGTTTTAGTATAAACTGAAGGTGTTAAGGTGTTTTGCCCACAAATATTTCAGCATCAATCTCCTAAAAAAAATAACAATTTCCCCCTGCATCATCTCCAAATGCCATTAATGCACCTATGAAAGCTAACAGTAATTCTTAGATATTATCTCACACCTAGTCTATAGCCTATTGTCAAATTTTCACACCTGTCCCCCAAATAAAATTTTATAGCTCTATTTTGGAACCAGGATTCAGTCATTTTTTGCATTGCATTTGATTATTATATCACTGTATAATCTACTGATTTTTTTTAAAATGACATTTCCTTTATGAAGAGGCCAGGCCAGTTTCCTTATAGGTCATACTGTATTCTGAAACAGTTTGAATAACCCAAAGTTTAAGCAGTATTATTTATGTTCTTAATGATAAAGAGAAACCGGGACTATGAAATATTAGTCTTCAGAAACTAAAACAGTTTAATGAGCCGGGCATGGTGACTCACACCTATAATCCCAGTACTCGGGAAGCAGAGGCAGGAGGATTGCTGAGTTCTAGGCTTGCCTGGGCTACATCGGGAGCTCAGGGCCAGCCTGAACTACAAAGCGAGACCTTGTCTCAAAAAAAAAAAAAAGTTTAATGAGTATTTATTTATAGCTTTATTCTGAGTTCCTGTTTTTCTCATTAGTTTACATTATTAACAGTCTGTTGTTTGTCAAGTGCTCAAAGTAGTGTGCTGAAGATCTTTAGCATTAAAATCTGACATTCTGTCCTTTATTCAGGTTCATCAGGGTGTTAAAGGATTTGTCCTCGATGCTACAGATGGCAGGGGTATATTAAATGCCACCATTAGTGTTGCTGAAATTAATCACCCAGTAACTACTTACAAAACTGGAGATTATTGGCGTCTCTTAATTCCAGGAACTTATAAAATCACAGCATCTGCTCGAGGGTGAGTGATTAATGCTTTAGAAGGAGAAATATGGCTGCATTCTGAAAGATTGTTTCAGAAAGTCCTAAAGAAACTGCTAGGCAACCTGGAGTTTAGTAATGGGAGATTGTTTCACTTTCCTCTAATGGAAAATCAAGTATGCAAAATGTCAGATACAAGAAATCTATGAAACTGTGCACCTTCACCTTTCTCTGTTCTGATTACCTAATCCTTATCAAGATATAAATGCCACAGTGAACAGTTGCCTACACTGGTGATAACAATTCTGGGAAGTACCTATTAGTTGAAACAGGAAATACTCTGGTTCTGCCATATACCATAGTCTGTATCCAATAGGCGCCACTGTGTTATGATTGTCTGTAGAGCCTCTTAAAGCTCTGTAGACAGTTGACTTGTTTTTTAATGTTATATATTTGCTCACTGCTTCACAGTAATGCATTTTCAAAGCCTTTTTTTGGAGGTTTTGTTCCCACAAAGATTTATTTATTAAGCTTTTTTGCTGGCCTCAAATTCCTAGACTTCAGCAATCCTCCCATTTGTGCAGCCTCCCACGTAGCTGGGGCTACAGGCTAGTGCCAGTTCCCAACTTACTATTATTCATTTTTTAAAAAAGAGAGAGAAAAAATGGGCCAGGCATGTTGACACATACCTGTAATCTCAGAACTTAGGAGGCTAAAGAAGAAAGATCATGAGTTCATTGCCACTTGGCTACATGAGAGAGTTTTTGCTTTTTGAGACAGGGTCTTGCTATGTAGTTTAGTCTGACCTTAACCTCACTGTGTAGCCTTGGCTGGTCTCAGACTAGTGGAAATCCTCCTGCTTCCACCAGCCCAGTGCTAGGATCACAGGTGTGGGTCATTACCCAGCAACATTGTTAGCCATTTTTTAAGTTTTTCAAATACCTAATGGCTCATAAATGGAGGGTTTAGAGCCTCACTAGAACAAAGTAGTTTCTAATTTTCTTTTGGTCCATTTTGGCATAGTACTGTATTAGATAAACTACAGCCGCAGGATATCCGAGAAGTAAGGTAAGAATGATGTGTTTGATAGTGAATATTCTAAACTGTACCTCTCAAACTTTTCCACCTACATAACCCTACTGGAAAACAAGTGAATTCAGATTCCAGTAGACATGTAATATCTACTGCAAGCACAAACTTTCATTTGATGTCACATTTTTTACTTGAAAAACCCATTCCTTTTTTACATATACCTGTCTGTTAATTTTTTAAAAATCATAAATAACCTCAAAGTTAAAAAACATTGCTCTTTAAAAAGATATAGCATATTTACTCAGAAGATTCATGTATCTTCTATTTACCAATACAGTACTTGTGTACTCCAACTGAGAAGTGTAGCTCTGATATTTCTGCTTCATTACAGGTATAACCCAGTTACCAAGAACGTGACTGTCAAGAATGAAGGTGCTATTCAGGTCAACTTCACACTTGTTCGATCGTCAACGGATGCCAACAATGAATCAAAAAAAGGAAAGGGGGCTAGCACCAGTACTGATGATGCCAGTGACCCAACTACTAAAGAGTTTGAAGCTTTAATTAAAGATCTTTCAGCTGAGAATGGTTTGGAAGGCATCATATTAAGTTCCTCCTCAAATCTGGCTCTTTATCGATACCACTCATATAAAGACTTATCAGAATTTTTGAGAGGACTTGTAATGAATTATCCACTTATTACAAATCTTACCACGTAAGTGTCACCTTCTTCCTATTTTCTCTTTCGTTCTTAAAATGGTTTGTTCAGCATCAGCCATGTTGAATAGGGTCTTATTTAGAGATACATATTTGGGAGCTGAAAGTACAGAATTACTTGTTTGCAACAGATATCTGGTTGGAGATATTCCTAACAATGAATCTTAGAAATTTGTATGGGGTACACTGAAAGGAAATTATCGACGTATAGCCTGAGCCTTTAGGAATTATAAAATTATTCTTCTTAGTGCTAACTGTGGCTGAATTTCAAAGTTCTTTTCCACTT
The DNA here is from genome assembly GCA_004025085.1 of Thryonomys swinderianus. NCBI lineage: Eukaryota > Metazoa > Chordata > Mammalia > Rodentia > Thryonomyidae > Thryonomys > Thryonomys swinderianus. Next base: position 54,362 of record PVIC010004798.1, on the reverse strand, counting down.
TGCAGCTGCAGATTCATGTCCTGACAAAGTACTGCTTGGTCTTATTTTACTGATGGCAAAAGAGGAATATGGAACTATGAGTTTATCTATGAGGAATCATGTGTTATCTTTTTTCAGATTAGAAAATGAAGCCTAGTTGCTACTATTTTCTGTACTCTAGTCTATTTGTGCACATTATTACCCAAATCTCCAGGAATATGCTTCATTGAGCTTCCTGGGAAAACATGGAATTCTGATTTATGCAAAACTGATGGATGAGCCAGCCTTTTCCTTCACTCTGAGATTTCTCGCTTCACTTTCCCTGTTTTGTTAGAAGTCTTCTTTAGGTCTTATTAGTTACTCCAAAATTGTTTCTATGACTAATTGACTCTTATGGTTTGCTTACTGTAAGTGTAGCCCTGACATCTTACCTAAAATTTACGGTTTTCTGCATATCTAATGAACATGGTCTAACCTTTCACCTTTTTATTTTATCTTTCTTCATTGGTACTTTTCATTTACCAGAAAAGTTACCTTCCTACAATCTTTTTTTCTAGCTTCTTAAATTTTGATATATTTTTTACAGATGCAAGTAATGGTACAAATTACTTCCTTTCCTCAACTGACTCTCATTTAGTTTTTAAAATCATTCATCTAAGGACTATTTAGAATGTGTAGACTTTCTTACTTAAAACAAAGCTCAAATTTTATACATAGCTTATTTAATTGTTTTTAACCTTCTGATTCAAAATGTACTTTTTAATTACATGTTTTCCCAACATATGCACACCTGCCTCTGGTGGGAGACTAGTCCTAGCCTATACCAAAAGGTACTAAGGCTAACTAAACAGTATCATGAGAAAGAATTATTTTTTATTCTATTAATCTTTCTCAATGTCCATCTATTTTCCCTTTTGATTCCTTTAAAAATTTCCCTTTTTAAAGAAAGGAGAGCCAACCCAGAGCTCTCGTAGGCAAACAAAATATCTCACCATTGTTTTGTTTTCACTGATTTATTTTTGCTGCAAAATTGGTATTGCCCTTTAGTAAAATATGAAGTGTTATTTACATAGGTCTAGATTTTAAAAGCAAATGTTGTATTTAAATATTTCCATAATAAAAATCTAGGTGAGTTAATTTAAAAGCAGATAATAGAAGATAGGAAAAATACTGAGAAAATGCTATCAAAAGAAGTAAATTTGGAGAAATGCTAAAGTAGATCATAATATTTCCTAAATCTGATAATTCTTTACTTTGATTTGTCTTCTTTGTCATCAAGGGAAACTAACTTAAGGTTTTCTGCCACAGGGACTTATAAAGATTTTAAAAACATATTTATTGTGTTTTGTGTTCATTTTTATTTTTTAAAATCTTTAAGTCAGAGTTAACACAGTACTTAATTATTGCTGACTTTTTGTTTCTGGCCTTTGAAAGTTTGGGACAGAGTGCTGAATATCGTCATATTTGGTCCCTTGAAATCTCCAATAAGCCCAACATATCTGAGCCTGAAGAACCGAAGATTCGTTTTGTTGCTGGTATCCATGGAAATGCTCCAGTTGGAACTGAACTGCTTTTGGCTCTGGCAGAATTTCTCTGCCTGAACTACAAAAAGAACCTAGCCGTTACCCAAGTAAGAGAATAGTCTTTTTTGACATGCTTTAATAGGAAAAAGCTTAATGATACATTGATATCAGGGAACCATTTAAAAAATTTTTAAGTTTCTTGTTAGATTTTATAGAGAGGCACTTCTGGTATATTATAAATGTTACTCTTTAAAAAGGAACAATTTTTATATATACTCATTGTTAATAGTGACTTTGTATTATATTTCTGTATATTAAAGAAACAAAGAAAAAGCAATACAGGTTTACAGTCAGTCTTTTACTTCTTTATTTAAGCCAAACTATCTTTTTAAAAATAATTTTTTTACTGGCACATGTATAGAGTACCTAATGGTTATACTTATCAGGGACAGTTTTTACATGTACATAGCACATCTTCTTTTTGTGGCTGTTCTCTTCACCTCCCATCCCTGCCTGCTCCTTCCAGCTCTTGTTCTCCTTTCCATTTGCAAACCAAGCTGCCTTTCTAAATTTTACTCAGAACATCGTAACTTGAGGGGCCCATAACTAGGGCACTACATTGAAACATGTAGTAAAAGACAGGTTTTCTTTCCCTGTAATATATAAAATATTTGTTTAATAGCGTGACTGGTAAGAGATGCTACAAAAAGTGATATGGGGCCGCAGGGTTAGCTCAGTGGTTCTGGCGCCTGCCTCGTAAGCGCAAGGTCCTCAGTTTGATCCCCGGTAACCACATACAATGCTGGGCGTGGAGATTCATGCCCACCAGCAATCAATACCCCATACCACAGTGCCGGGCGTGGTGGCTCACGCCTGTAATCCCAGCACTCGGGAGGCAGAGACAGGAGGATTGCTGAGTTTGAGGCTTGCCTGGGCTACATAGTGAGCTCAGAGCCAGCCTGAACTACAAAGCGAGACCCTGTCTCAAAAAAAAAAAAAAAAGTGATATGACATTGTCTACGTCAGCCATCTACACCACAGAAAAGAACCTTGATCCCAAGGGCTTGATGATTACAATTAGTGTATCTGGTTCTGTGTTGTCTTGAGGAAAGAAAAAGGGAGTTCACCCTTCTAGAACATTCACTAATGGACATTGTGTTGACTTGAGAGAAGGGGGAAGAATTAATATTTGTTGAATTTATACTTTGTGACAACTGGGTACTTTACATATATCATTGATATAATTTTCGACTCTCTAAGAATGATTTATCTCCATTTTATACATGTAGAAACTGAAGTACTTATTTATTAACCTATACAGTGTCTCACAGCTAGTAACTGTAGAACAGGAATTTAAATCTAAACCCAAATTGTCTAGTTTTTTCCTGTAAAAAATTATAAATAAATAGCACTAAATGTGTTTCCCTTGAGACCTTCATGTAGTTTTATTATATTATTCTAGTCCCCCAAAAGTTTGGAAACAATGGTTATCATAATTAAGATCACAATATGTGATTAGGTGAGATGAATTGAAATGAAACTTGTTAAAAATTGTTTTGCAATCTTCAGCAAAGTAAATTCTATAATGACTTTTTATAAGTTGCAAATAGTTTCTCAAAGACATTTTTTTTCCTTAATTGGGAGACTATGTAAGTCAGTTATTTTTAAGTCAAACTATAGGTTCCATACACTCAGAATAGGCTTTATCCCCAGAAGGATCAATATTTCTTTAAAAACTCCTTAGTCTCCCAAAATCCAACAAAACAGGTCTCTTTATTTGGGACAGAGTTTCAGTATGTAGTCCAGGCTGGCTTTGACCTCACTATGTATCCCAGGCTGGCCTCACACTTATAGGGATCCTCCTCCTCAGCCTCTTGAGTTCTGAGATTACAGGCCTACACCATCATGCCCAGCTTCCAACAAAACATTTCTTTAGGTTTTGTTTTTACATTTCAGTAATAACTAGATGTCAAACCAGGACCTTGCATAGGGTAGTACCTGCTTGCTATACTGCTGAGCTATCCTCCCACCCCAGCTTTCTAAATATTTAGCTAGATTTGTGACGTACTCCTCAGAGTTATGAGAGACTACATCTGTGTAGTCCCAACCTTAAGACTATACATCTTAGTCCAGCAGAAATTTCAGAACTTTTCTTGAGAAATTGATTTAATTGGGTTTGAATAATCGTTCATAACACAATGACTTAAGATTGCCATTTATTTTTGCCTAAGGGTCAAAAGTACCCAGAGAGCTTAAATATACAGCATGCCTAAATATCCCCATCACCAGAAATTTTGATCCCATAGGCTTGCTATAAAGTTCCAGGTCTACCTTAGAAAAAAATCTCCCCCATGAAAGAGATTTAAGAACCAACAAATTGGGCCGGAGATTTAGCTTAGTGGTTCCGGCATCTCCCTTTCAAGTATAGGGTCCTGAGTTTGATTCCCAGTACCACATACCATAATGTACAGTGTGGTAACTCATGCCTGAAACCGCAGCAGTGAGTACCATACACCACAATGCCAGACATGGTGGCTCAGCCTGTAATCCTAGCACTCGGGAGGCAGAGGCAGGAGGACTGTTGAGTTTGAGGCTTGCCTGGGCTACATGGTGAGCTCAAGGCCAGCCTGAACTACAAAGCGAGACCCTGTTTCAAAAAAAAAAGAAAGAACCCATAAATTAAAAGATCTCAATTATTTCCAATTTATACACTGTTTCATCAAAATAAAAAGCCAGGGATCACTTATTCTTATGTACTACTAGAAATACATTGGTTGAAACATATCATAAATTGGTTCATGCCACATTATAGATAAGATATATATATATAGATAGATATATTAGATATATCTATCTATATATCTATATATATATATATATATACCCTATCTCACTGTATTTTGAGATGCTGATTTTGACTCTTTGGTCTCATTTCCAGATATACATTACTATTTTCAGACTATGTTTCAATTTTTTTTTTTTGAGACAGGGTCTCACTTTTTTGTAGTTCAGGCTGGCTCTGAGCTCACTATGTAGCCCAGGCAAGCCTCAAACTCAGCAATCCTCCTGCGTCTGCCTCCCGAGTGCTGGGATTACAAGCATGAGCCACTAAGCCCAGCATTTGTGGTATGTGGTACTGATTGCCAGTAGGCATGAGTCACCATGCTTGGTATTGTATATGATTCCAAGGACCGAACCAGGGACCTTGCACTTGCTAGGCAGGCACTGGAACCACTGAGCTAAATCTCCAGCCCTATGTTTCCACTTTTAATTCAGAAAAGTCTCAGTATTATTACTGATTTCAGGCCAGTGATCAGGAAACTTTTTTTTATGAAAAGCCAGATAGTGTATATTATAGACTATGTGAGGCAGATTTTTTGTGTAGTAACTACTCAAACCACCATTGTAACATGGAAACAATCATATATAAATGAATGAGCAAGACTGTATATCAGTAAAACTTTATGTACAAGCTAGACCTGGTGATGCATCCCTGTAATCCCAGGACTCAGGATGCTGAGGTAGGAGGATCACTGCAAGTTTGAGGCCAGCCTCAGATACCCTAGTGAATTCAAAACTAGCCTAAACTACATAATTTTGACCTTATCTCAAAAATCAAACAAAAACCAAAAAAATTTTATGTATAATAGCATACAACAGACTAGATTTGGCTTGCAAATGTGATTCTAAACCCTTCTATGTCAGTATACATTAGTTATCCATAGTTTTTGTGTTTTTAGGATGCTGTACTACTGAGCTACACCCCAAGTTTGGTTGTAGCTGGGAACATCAAACACTAGCTTGTTGTTTCTTTTTATATTTGCTCAGAGCAAGAAAATTTTTTTAGTTCAGAAAATTAGTTTCAGTTCTGCCTTTCAAATTAACTGTATTAAAAAATAAACAGTAAATACTTTTGAGGACTGGTTCCACAGAGAGTGAATGAATTCATTGATCTCTTTTTCTGTCTTAGTTGATTGACAGGACCAGGATTGTGATTGTCCCTTCTCTAAATCCAGATGGGAGAGAGCGAGCCCAAGAGAAAGACTGTACTTCAAAGACAGGACAAACAAATGCCCGTGGCAAAGACTTGGATACAGACTTCACAAGTAAGACTAATTTTTTAGGCCATTGTGGTACTTTGGAGATAATTTTCTCTCTTTTCTAGGAGATTGGTTGATTCTGTTTTGTAGGTAGGTAATGGGGTTCTTTGTGTGTAGGTTATGATTGTGAGATAATGAATACAGATATACAAAAAACATTTGCATTTTTCTTTTTCATATGCAAAAATAATTCCGGTTTTTAGTAGAAATTCAATCAATATTATTGAAGTGTGTTCCATCACTAGTTTGTATAGAGTTGTGTATTCTTTTTTTTTTTTGCTTTTTGAGACAGGGTCTTGCTTTGTAGTTCAGGCTGGCCCTGAGCTCACTATGTAACCCAGGCAAGCCACCGCGAACTCAGCAATCCTCCTGTCTCTGCCTCCCGAGTGCTGGGATTACAAGCGTGAGCCACCACGTCCGGCATTGTGGTATGCGGTGTTGATTGTTGGTGGGCGTGTCTCCACGCCCAGCATTATATGTGGTCACCGGGGATCGAACTCAGGACCTTGCGCTTGCGAGGCAGGCGCCGGAACCATTGAGCCAACCCTCCAGCCCCTAGAGTTGTGTATGCTGTTTCTCTCTCATGCGTTCAAGTACATACTATATATGTGTGTGTGGGCATATATATGTGTGTATGTATATATGCATGTATGTATATGTATGGGTATATATATATGCTTAGAGAGGTCACTTTCTTATTTACTTAAATGGAATCATCATTTGTTTATATTATCCTGTAATTTTTTTTCATTGGATATATCATTAACCTCTTTCCATTTCAGTACTTATGGATCTTTAACTTTTTTTTTTTTTTTTTTTTTTTGGTGCCTAGGATTGAGTTCAGGACCTTGTGCTTACAAAGCGGGCACCAGAATCACTGAGCTAAATCTCCAGCCAACACCTTTAATGTTTTCAGTGACATTTTATGCCATTAATATATGGCAATGGCAATATTTTATTCAACTATTTTATTTTTCTCTCTCTCTCCCTCTCTCTCTCTCTTTTTTCTGTGCCGGAGATCAAACTCACAACCTTGAGCTTGCAAGGTGGGCACCTTACCACTAGTGAAATATCGGGCCATTATTCAACCATTTTCTAATGGTGAACATTTAATTTGTTCCTAATTTTTTGCTCTTACTGTAGTAGAAAGAAAGAATTGCTTTCTGATCAGTTGTGAACTCTGTAGTGACTTATATCATGAGCTCTGTGCTAGCTTACACAGGCAATAAAGTACTGTTTATAAATTCTTTAAAAGCTTCCCCATTTTGTTTGGTGTCAGCTTGTTCTCAGAAGAACTAGAATCAACCTCAAGGTTTGTCTAGACATCTCAACCTTGAGAATAGGAAAAACCACAATAACCCCATAGGCTGCAAGCCACCTTAATCTTTTGTTTAAACATAGTCTGTGTAACACCTACTAACTGTAACTCCCAGCTAGCTAATCAGTAGAACTGCTCAACCTGTGAAATGTGTAACCAATAAAAAGTGCCAAAGTACCCTCACTCTATGAGCTCACCCTTTCTAAACACTATAATTGCCCTGCTGTCCCATGGAACAGGGCCATCCAGTAAGGACCTGTTTCTTGGCTGGTCATTATCTTGGCAATTAAACTTTATTGTTTTACCCAACTCTCTTGTTTCTGATTCATCATTTTGATTGATCCTATTGATCTGCCACTACAAGTATTATTGCAGAAAAATGTAAAACCTGGGCTGGGATTTAGCTCAAGTGGTACTGTGCTTATGTTAAAAATACAAGTGCCCTAATTTGATCCCTGGTACCACCAAAAAAAAAAAAAAAAGAAAGAAAGAAAAAATGTAAAACCTGAAATAACCCACCTTTTTCTAGAATGTATCTTTCTTGCTTGAGACAGCAGTTTATGATGAAATAAATACAATTCTTTAAGTCAGTGTTTTGATTGTGAAGTACAGAGTATTTTCTTACATTAAAATTTAAGACTTGATATTTTATATTTCTTTCTCTGTTTTTTAGATAATTCCTCCCAACCTGAGACTAAAGCCATCATTGAAAATTTAATTCAGAAACAAGACTTCAGTCTGTCTGTTGCTTTCGATGGTGGTTCTGTACTGGTCACATACCCATATGACAAGCCAGTGCAGACAGGTATGTAGAATGTCACTTCATTTTTATGCTATTTAAATGTAGGCAGGAAATCAAAGTAAGTAATATGTCTTCTTATTTTTCAGTGGTGGTCATTTGTGTGCCTTTCATGGGAAAACAACCAACCTAAAAAAATTGCTCATTCTATACCTCAAGAGTTAGTTGGAAAAGTAAAATCTAATTGAAGGCCTAGCTTTATTGAATCTAGTCATTTTGTCATATCTGTTTAACTTAGTCCACATTTTTTGAGCAACTATTATGTGAGTAGATTTTGAGAACACAAAAGAATACAATATGACACAGTACCTGCTTCAAGAAACTCTTATCTAACCAAATAGTACCAGTGTAGAGTTGCTCTTCCTGCTTTAATCCTAAAGTATAGCATCTTGTGGTGAGTTAAGTACTTACTTGTTGGGCCTCTGTGGGAGTCATAGCATATGGAGATAGTTTGGGGTTTTTTCACTGCATCTTACAATACACTTTGTTATTAGGCCCTAAATGAGGTAGGACATACCAAAATAAGTTGAATTTTAGAGGGGCAGCCTGTCATATAAACTTACCACTAGTACCTTTACTTATTTATTCTGGTAGCAATTAGGGATGGAGCCCATAGTCTCCTGTATGGTAGGCAAGTTCTACCACTGAGCAACAGCTCAACCACCATTAATACCTTTGAATGTAAGGCAAACATTTGTCTTCTGAGTCTGGTTATTGTGGGCAAACCATACAGTAAACTACAATAACTCTTCAAAAAACTTTAGTTGGGATGCAAGATTTAGTAGAAGATAAATTGTATCCATGATGTTGAACTTGGACAACAATCCTTTTGATTTTTATACTGACTTATAAATTTTTCTTTTTCTAGTGGAGAACAAAGAGACTCTGAAGCATTTGGCATCTCTTTATGCAAATAATCATCCATCAATGCACATGGGTCAGCCTGGTTGCCCAAATAAGTCAGGTAAGTGTTTTCTTTAGCCTTTGTTTTTAATTACTGTTATGGTTGCTTGGGGGAAAGGGGGATATCTTGCTTTATGGTTTTATTGATCCTATGTCTCTCTTCTATGCTTTTATAGATGAGAATATTCCAGGAGGAGTAATGCGTGGAGCAGAATGGCACAGTCATTTGGGCAGCATGAAGGTATGCTCATAGAACACAAGTAGAATACAATTGTGAATACTGGCTACTGAGTGAAAGAATACTTTTCTGATATAGCAAAGTGAATAGTACCTGCCTCGTATCTTTCTTCACCATAAATTAATCTGGTAGTACTCAATAGTAAATGCTCCTTTTCTTCTCTCTTGCCCTCCCCTCCCTTTCCCTCTGCTCTCCTTTCTTTCTTGCCATTTTAACCACTTTTAATTATACTCACATTGTTGTCTATCATAATATCTATTTTTTTTGTACATTTTACTGGTACATTATATATACACATCACAATTACACTCCACATTGAGAATTTGTACCAGTATATGACACAATTTAATTCTCATTTTCCCCCTCCCCTACTCATCCTACCTCCCCCTACCCCTATATACACAAGCATTGTTTCCTTTTTTACCATCAACTTTTTCTTTCTTCCTTATTTACCCCTAAACCCATTACCCTTTGAATATTTACTATTTCATAATATCAATCATGCGTTCTAGAACACATTTATAACTTCAGTTTCTCATACCAGAGAAAATATATGATATTTCCACATCTGTGTCACAATATCTATTTCCAGAACTTCATCACTCAATCAAAAATTCTATTGATTTGCCTGTTCTGAATATTTTGTGTAGGTAGACCCATATAATATTTGTCTTTTTGTGTCTTTTTTTCACTTAGCATAAAGTTTTTAGAGTTCATCCGTTTTGTAGCATATATCAGTACTTCGTTGCTCTTTGTGGCTAAATAATATCCTATGGTATGTGCATTAACACATCTTGTTAATCAGTGTCTATAAAGGTAAACATTTAGGTTGCTTCTACTTTTGGTGGATTAGTTTTATTTGTTTGGGGAGAGTTGTTTGCTTTTTTTTTTTTCAGGGTTGTTTTGTTTTTATGATCCGGTCTTACTAAGTCTTACTCAGCCTGTCCTTGAACTTGCTGTGTAACCCAGGCTGGCCTTGAACTCATGGTAATTCTCTTGCCTCAGCCTCTGGAATACTAGGATTATAAGTGTGTGCCACCACGCTGGGTCTCTACCTTTTAATTCTTACTAATAATCATGCATTGAACTTTGGCACACAAGTATCTGCCTGAGCCCTTGTTCTCAGTTTTCTTGGATATATGCCCAGAAGTGGAATTGTTGTGGCCCAGAACCATTTGTTGAAAAGACCATTCTCCCACTGAATGGTTTTAGCACCCCATCAAAAATCAGTGGAGCACCGGGCGTGGTGGCTCACACCTGTAATCCCAGCACTCGGGAGGCAGAGACAGGAGGATTGCTGAGTTCAAGGCTTGCCTGGGCTACATAGTGAGCTCAGAGCCAGCCTGAACTACAAAGCGAGAACCTGTCTCAAAAAAAAAAAAAAAATCAGTGGAGCATAGATGCATGGGTTTATCTGTAGACTCTCATTTCTATGCCATTGGTCTACATGTCTAATTACTACAGCTTTATAGTAAGTTTTGAAATAGAGAAATATGAGTTCTTCAATTCTACCATTTTTAACAATTATTTTGGTTATTTAGGACTTGTTATAATGTATGAATTAGCTTTTTTTTTTCTGCCATAGAGCTGTTGGAGTTTCTTAGGTGTTATTTTGGACTTGTGAATCGATTTTGGTAGTATTGACAACAATATTGTCTTTATACCTATAAGCATAGTATGTATTTTCATTTATATTTATCTTTAATTTCTTTTGGCAGCATTTTAGTTGGGTGTCTGTCCACTCAGGCTAGGCAGATAGATGGTTAGCTGGTCATTTCCTTGGCATAAACAACCAGAGAATTTACTTTACCCCGTCTCTGTCTTTTTTCCCTACTTTGTTTACTAAGGATGTACTATGTGTGAGGTACTTTGCTTCTATCAAGGATAAATACATTTCTTGCCTCTTTGAACAAATAATGGTTATGGAAATAATTGATTTGATCTAGAATAAAGGAGCCCTCACCATACCAAGAAGTTAAAGACAAAATAATTACACCTACTTGGAGATGCAGTCTTTCCTTCAAAAGGAGAAAGGATTTAGGATACAGAAATGGTGAAGCATGAAATTCCAGAGAGAAGCAGTATGGACAAAGATCAGTAAGCAGTCATACAGCCAGGCTATGAAATGTAATGAAGATAAGAATGGAAAGAGTGTTTGGAGCTTTGGATACTGTATTTTAGTAAGGATGGGAAGCCACTGAAGGTTTTGAGCAAGGATATAATGACATGATCTGTGCGGTGCTATGACTAAGGTAGTTTTCCAGTGGACTAAGATTGTTTAGCCATGGACTAAGACAGTTTTGAGGCACAGAGACCGGTCCAGGAAGACTGACTGGATATGGTCTAACAAGAAGTAATGAGTGCCTAGATTAGGCAGTAGCAATGGGAAAGAAATCAGGTTTCTGAGACAAGGGGCTGGGGATGAGATAGAGAAGTCAAAGACAAGACTTCTCTGTGAAGATAAGATTTCTATATCACAAGATGGCTATATGAGAACACAAGTTACTACCATTAGGTGAATTACAAAAAGGAACAGGTTTAGGGGCAAAGGTAGTAAGTAAAGTTTTTGAACCTGTCCACACAGGTAGTACATGTTCCTGGCTTAAAATTGTATTGCAGGTGGTATGTATTGTCATCTGCAGGCATCACACTGAGAGTATCACAGGGCAGGTGCTTATTCTTATATCCCTAGAACTCTAGGAGATACAGTAAAGTTCCAGATTTTGGAAGGACACTAGCTGTGGGAAGCACTAAAGTATAAAAATTAATTGGATAGCCCATGAAAGGCTGAGGCAGGAGCATCATTAGAGCAATTTGGTGACTCAGCGAGATCCTAAAGAAAGGAGGCTGGAGGATTAGCTCAGTGGTTGCAGCGCCTGCCTCACAAGCGCAAGGTCCTGAGTTCAATCCCCAGTAACCACATACAATTCTGGGCATGGAACCTCACGCCCACCAGCCATCAATACCACATACCACAGTGCCGGGCGTGGTGGTTCACGCCTGTAATCCCAGCACTCAGAAGGCAGAGACAGGAGGAGGATTGCTGAGTTCGAGGCTTGCCTAGGCTACATAGTGAGCTCAGAGCCAGCCTGAACTACAAAGCGAGACCCTGTCTCAAAAAAAATTTTTTTAAAAATTAAAAAATAAAATAAAATAAAGGACTGGGGGTGTAGCTCAGTGTAGAGGCCCTGGATTCAATCTCTAATACTGAAAAAAAAAAACTGGACATGTTCCCTGTCCTCAGTGCTTTCTTAGGTCCTGTTTGTGATCCATTATTATACAGAGTGATCTATTTATACTTGTGTAAAACATGTTATATCAGACAAGTTATAAAAAAATCTATGTATTCATTTGTTCCATTTTTGCTTGCTAACTTGCCTGCATTTGATTTTGATTTTATATTCCAGGATTATAGTGTCACCTATGGGCATTGCCCAGAAATCACTGTGTACACAAGCTGCTGCTATTTCCCTAGTGCAGCACAGCTCCCTTCCTTGTGGGCAGAAAATAAAAAGTCCCTTCTTAGCATGTTGGTGGAGGTGAGTCTTTTCTTTTTACTGGAAGCACACTTGTGGTAGCATATTCAGTGAAAACCCTTATCACACATTGTCTTCCTCTTTCACCAAAACTTTATATTTATTTTAATATGTTGTTTGAAAATGTTGTTCATTTCACACTGAACCTATTATAATTTGACCTGGGGACATATTGCAAGTTCTTTAATGTGAGTACGGAGTCAGTGTGCTGTGGTGGTCAGGAAATCACAGTATTACAAGATGGGGTTCTAATGCTTTAGGTTTTGACTATACCAGAGTCATCTTTTTTCTTATCTCCTTCTTTATAATGTTCAAGCATTGAATAAGTGGTCATCAGTGAGTGGAGCAGAAGGAATAAGCCAGCTTTATGGGTTGTTTTGTAGAGGTAATGTTTGTTTTTGAGCTTGCCTCAAGAATATTTAGCATTATGAAAACATCACTTTATATTAAACATTTTTTTTTTCAGGTTCACAAGGGAGTTCATGGATTTGTTAAAGACAAAACTGGAAAACCAGTCTCTAAAGCTGTCATTGTACTCAATGAGGGAATAAAAGTACACACAAAAGAGGGAGGTTATTTCCATGTGCTATTAGCCCCAGGAGTGCATAACATCAATGCCATTGCTGAGGGATACCAGCAACAACATTCGCAGGTAACTGTTACTAAATTGAGTAGTAATATGTACAACTCAGGTTTGTTTGGTTTGGTTTTGCATTGCTGTAAATAGACCCCAGGCCTTGTGCACATAGGGTCAAGCACTCTATCCCTTGGCCCCACCCATTTTAAAATTTTATTTTGAGACAGAATCTCACTCGGTGCCAAAGCTGGCCTTGAACTTGCCATTCTCCTGCCTCAGGCCCCCTGAGTAGCTGGGATTACCATTATGCACCACACCTAGCTAAATTCTTATTTTAAAAAATAATTTATTTTGAAGCTCTTTTTAGGAAACACAAGGAGAATAAAGAAATAAAGGATGTGACCACTATTTTATTATCTTATTTTGTTATCTTTGCATTGCTTCATTAGCAACAAAAAGGCAGGCTTTATAGCATTTTGTATATCTTAGGCAAAAATTGTCTCCTTGGTTTGCTATAAAGGTCCTAGGAACATATCAGGGATATAGAATATATTAAGTAAACTTTTTCATAATTCTTATACCTTACCCTTCCAGGTCTTTGTACATCATGATGCTGCTAGTTCTGTGGTAATAGTCTTTGACACAGACAACCGGATATTTGGTTTGCCAAGGGAGCTTGTGGTAACTATATCAGGTAAAGAAATTTTAATTTTTAGTAGCTGAAGTTAAAACCAGTTGTTTCACTCTTAAGAGTGGATCACCTCCATAGTCATTCATAGCTAATCATTTTTTTCTAATGTCATCACCTAAATATGATTTTTCCTAAACGAATATGCTTCCTTATGTTCTGGCTTGCCCCTTACTTTATAAGGTCTGCACTCAAATGTTACCTCTGCAGAGCCCTTCCCTGATCACCCTAGCTAATGTAGTGCCTTGTCACTATCTCTACCCCATTTTTTTTTCCCATAACTCTTATATAACTATCTGACATTATACCACATTATATATTCATTTACTTGTCCACATTCAATCTCTCCCAGTAAAACACAATCTCTGGCCAGCCGGAAGTTTATCTGTTTCCCAGAATCTAAAATGGTTGGCATGTAGGAAGTTTTAATGAAGAATTGTTGAGTGAGTGAATAATTTGTTTTATATTAAGGTCACAATTTCCTAACACTTAGATCTGTTTTAATTCTGGCTTTCCAAGATCCAAGAGGAAATATTTGTTTTTTCCTAGGTTACTTTGTGCCATTGTTTGAATAACTGAGAGGTTAACAAAAGAAGAATTCATTACATGCATGCAGGAGAAGTTCCTAGCAGAGACAGAGACATACTAGGGCCTGTTATGGAACGTTAAAAGAGTTCTTAGCTTGAACCAAATAACGTATGGATAACTCACTGGTTAAAAACTTAGGAACTAGGGATCATCATGGTTTAAATCTGGCTCTGCTGCCCATTATCTGTTGTTAACTTTATTTTTATCACTAATATTTTGATAATCTTATGTAATAAGATTATATTACTAATATTTGATAATCTTATGTATAAATTTAAAAAGAAGCATTACCAGGTTATCAAACAATAGACTATGTAATTTCATGGTAAATGTAAAAAGACCTGTACATACACATACATAAAGAAAGATCTGGGGAAATATGCACTAAGATAATGAAAAATTATATCTGGGTAATAGAAATATAAAGATACAAATTGTTGGTTTAGTTATTTTATCTTTTCAAATTTTGCATACTGTACAAGATCTGTTTCTATAGTAATAAAAGTTGTTCTAAAGTATGTACAATAAAAATAAATGAGGAGCATTTTGTTAAAAGTGCCGTTGTTAAGTAGATATTTCCATCCTCACATGATGGGTTTTGTTTGGCAGGTGCCACCATGTCGGCATTGATTCTAACAGCTTGTATTATTTGGTGCATCTGTTCAATCAAGTCTAACAGACACAAGGATGGTTTTCATCGGCTCAGGCAACATCATGATGAATATGAAGATGAAATACGCCTGATGTCAACTGGCTCCAAGAAGTCCCTCCTAAGCCATGAGTTCCAGGATGAAACAGACACAGAAGAGGAAACACTGTATTCTAGCAAACATTGAAAAGTATACTTTGCATATCTCCCAGCTAAATACCAAGAAAAATTACAGTTCTTCTTGGGAAACACTACATTAAGAAGAAAAGACTGTCTTATTTCTTCAAAGAACTTTGGGAAGATAACTTGCTATGTCTGTATTTTCTGTGAATTTTGCTGGCAGTTTTGAACTTCCCTTCCTGAAAGTACTCTTACCTTTTTTTTTTTAAATCTGATTTCTATTTATGCAGATGGAATAGCCACTTTGTTTTTCTTTGTAGTTTAAAGTGAGCTATTTGGAGCTTATGTAATCACAGCATAAAGCCAACTGGTGGATGTTGTAATTTGCACATCAGGTGTTAACTAGTGGCTTTAGCACTTTTTCTTTATTTTAAAGGCCAAAAGAATCCAGAAACATTAAGGCAGGGACAGCAGTCAGATTCTGACCATAAAGCTTTAAAAACTCGAGGTTTTTCTTAACCTACAGAGGCGTACTCTTCTCCAGTTAGTAAATAGCTGGAGTTTTCTCTTATTCAGGTTTAATGGAGGTTGAATGATTTTTAAACTTATATAGCGTTAGGAAATGATTAAATGGGCTTCCGCACTTGTCTTTCTGTCTGTCTCCAGGCTAGATCATAACTGGTGGGCTGTGCTCTAAACAGATTTCACTACCTCTCTTGAAAGGTTTAGCAAAGTTCTAAATATCCCCATTTTAAGGGAGAACTTGTTGCCTTTGTTGTGAAAGATCTTAATGTCCACTTGAATAGAACTGAGAGGGAAACCTAGCAAAAGCTGAAACTCATGTTGCCTATCTTTTAACTTGGTAAAAAACCCACAGGTGCTGCTGCTTTTATCTGTGAAGCACTAGTTCATTCTAGGAATGCCTAATTCTTTAATATTTCCTAAAGTTGAACTTTTTTCTATGTTGTACACTTAGGATTTTCAGATGACCCAGCCATCTATAAGATCTGAATTCTACTGAAAATACCTGGAAGTGTGGAAGAGATTACTTGCATATTCTTAACCTACATTTGAACATGCAATCTCTATACTTTGTCCTCCAGCCTTTGCTTTTGCCTGATAGTAGCATGCCATCATTGAAATACCCTGACCAGTCTTCTTTACATAGGTCTCTGCAAATGACTGGGTTCTTTGTCCTTATGTTTTATTCGAAAGTCTGGTTTTTTGACCAACCAATTGTGTTAAAAGTTCAGTTGAAAGCTTTTAAATATGGCTCCCTCCATTTGAAAAAACTGCAAAGTATGGACTACTGTGTGATACATCACTGTGGTGGGAAAGTATCATCTTCACTGCCAGTCTTGCAAAGACCTCAGATAGTTGCATTTTACTGTGTCCGTCTTATGCTGTTCAGTGAAATGATGCTTTTGTAAGTATGATTCTTACCAATGATCTAATGGTTTCGTATTTTTGAATGTTTTAATGGCCAAATTGCTGCTGAACTTGTACTAAATCAGGGGATCAAAAAACTAGCTCTTATCTCTTCAAATTGTATTGCATATCCATTAATGTATCAGTTATTCCAAAGCCTTCATATGGAGTGATTTATTCCACTTGCCTACATCCTTCAAACAGGTTTTGTGAAGAATATATCCCAAATGGCTTTACAAAACAGAGATTTTGTTTAGCAGGAATAATGAGGTCAAGACATTTGTTAATAAATATCTGTGATGCCGGGTGTGGTGGCTCATGCCTGTAATCCCAGCACTCGGGAGGCAGAGACAGGCAGATTGCTGAGTTCGAGGCTTGCCTGGACTACATAGTGAGCTCAGAGCCAGCCCGAACTACAAAGCGAGACCCTGTCTCAAAATAAATAAATAAGTAAATAAATATCTGTGATAACTGTGGTTGGCTCAAGGCTGAGCCATTCTAGTATTAATCGTGGTATTACAGTAGCAACTCTAAATTCTGCCACCTCTTATCCCACTGCGTCCACAGAACAGAGTTTGTGGGATGATAATATTTAATGAAATAAATATGATTTTGTTTCTTCTAATAACACTTTACATTTTCCTTATAGATGTGATGTATTACTTTCTTTGAGCATTATTTGTAAGAATGCAAAGTCAGAAAGCCAACAAGGGGCCTGCAGGTAGCTGGCCCTGCTTGGACATTGCAACTAGAAATGAAACAAATTTGATGTGACAGCCTTTGCTCTATTAGCATTGGTCTTCACTAGAGGATACGTTCACATCTACTTCTTTCTTGAATTAAATGTATCTTTAATATTTTAATATACATCTCAGTGGCCAGAGGCCATGCCTTTTAAAAATTTCTGTAAGAGATGAACATATAGATAATTCTTTTAGCAATTTTTCCTGAAAGGAAAATCAAATTCTTCTATATCTTAAGTCAATGATAAATTTCTAAATAATACTTTAGGTGGAAAACATGGCCTTCTTAGCCTGTGTTACCCGTGAACATGAATGTACAGGATCCATGACTACTGTGTTCTCAGCCTTGCTCAGTCTTTTATTTGTGGTTCTAAAATACTAGACATTGAAGCAATGTGGGACAGGAAATACATTTCTCCCATATTTCTCCTAGAGACTTTCCATCTCCTTGGAGTTGTAAAGTCAAGTAAGTATCACAGTATTAAGTAATGTGCCCGGATCTGAGTTGTGCCTTTCTTTATTCACAAGGCATGGTTTTGTCCTGGTGATCAGTTTGTAAGCCTTCCTCCCCTCCCTGCTCCTTAATAAAAGCAAAATGATGAAGTAGGTAATGTTTAAAGTGTCTGCCTGTGTAAATGTACTTGTACTGATTATGTAGTTCAGAAAAATGACTCCACGCAATTTCAGAAAGAGAGACTATGGTTCCGATGTCCATTTGACAGAATATCAGCGAGTGAGTTCCCATCTGGTTCAGGAATGCCACAGTTGTGACTGGAAGGAATTTGTTCTGGAGCTTCATCATCTTTCAGAAAGGAATCATTGTATTTTTGGCTCAGTGTGACTGAGTAGTTAACTTTGCCAACTTTCATCTGAATGAGATTTGCTGAATGAGTGAATATTAAACTTAAAACTGATTATGAGCTGATAAATAAAAGGTAGTGCTAATGTCTGACTTTATTGTATTTCTGAGCTAATGCCAGATTATTCAGTAACCATGACCAGCTTCTCTATTGACATTCTCAGCATTAAATACTTTTATCATCTTGTTGCCAGAAATACATTTGTGCCAGGTTCTGTCCCTGCTGTATTAAAAGCTTCTTGGTTATGAATGCTATCATAGTGCTTTATGTTACAGTTCTGTAGTGGAATTGTTTTTTAACAGTAGCAATCCAACATTTCCCCCAATGTTTTGCTTTATTGTTATTACTAAAAATTCCATTATGGTTAGTGATTTTTCTACCTAGCAACTTTCTGATAACTCTGATTTGTTTCAATTAATGCACTTTTTGGGGAGTGATTATTGTTTAATGTTGACTAAACTTAGGTTTCTGGGTCATGAAGAAATCTCCAACACCCAGTTCTGGTTTTTTCACAATAATTCATTAATGATTCCCCTTGACTTTAAGACTATGAGCCTTGTTGATTTTGATTTAACAGAAAACATTAAATTTGAAAGTAGGTTACAATTTTGAGGCAACTGGATGAAAATTATGTAAATATGTATGATTTTTATAAATGGCATAACATGAGTGTACTAGCTACATTCTATGCTGGCCATGCTGCAAATTTTCTGGAAGTTTGACATATGACATTTGATATGCTCTTCACCTCTCCATTTTTCCAAGAGTTGTCTAGAGCTATCTATAGCTATTTATATGACATGCCCAGTGTCATTCATTTCAAGAGCTTTGGTCTTTGATTTATTTCATGCACTGTGCCTTCAAAATAAAAATTTTAAAAAGGACTTTAAATGAAGTTGAATAGTTTTAAAAACTCAGTCTGTATAATTTATGTGAACTCTAACTGTAATGAGGTCCTTTCTGTTTTTTATATGTAAACATCTACTAATCCTGTATAAAAGTTATTTTATGATGTTTGTCTTTGTGTTTTTCTCATAATCTTATCAAAAGCAATAGACCTGAAAAACTATAGTTTCAGTTTGAAAATTGCTGTGCATTTAGTTTTTCTACCTATCCTAGGGGAAAAAAATACCAAGATCAGAATACCAGATGTCACCTATAAATCATTTGTCTTCATGAATTGACTCCAAAGAAAGTTTGTTTCTGAAGTTGTTGCATCATATAGTAACCACAGTTCTCTTTGCTGTTTGTAGTTCCTCTAGAATGACATATGTTTAGTCATTACACAGTGACACCACAATTAGTACTAGCTAGTGTTTTAGCATCTCTTCATCACCCTATGCCCTAAGGGTAGGATCAGCTAAAGTCAAAAGGCTCCAGTACCCATTTTAAATTTGTTAAAATCCTTTTTTCCAGTGAGGAGAATGTATCCTGGGACTTTCAAGGCACAGTGATGATGAATTCAATATCTCCTTGTTATTTAACTTTATTGTTACTGCTCCTCTAATAGGGATGGAGAATGAAAGTTATATAAGAAACATGGGCTCTGTTACCAGAGAACTGATAGTCCAGACTAGAGAAATAGAAATGGAAATAAGCTGTACTTCAGTAGTGTTTGCTTCCTCTCCAACAGAAAATCTGCACTGTAAAGAAACAGAGCAGAAAGGTCTGAGCTTGGATTCACCTACACTTGATTCATACATAGATCTACCATTTGCTTCCTATTTATTCTTATACAAGTTTCGTAACCTCCCTTGAGTCTCAGTTTCTCAGTTAATAATGCTGGATGGGAGTATAATGAGGATGAAAAGAGGCAATGTTAGCAAAGGGCCAACATTATTGACTTAGAATCGGATGCCTGTAGTAACGTATTGTTTTCCTTCATTTGCGGTTTCTATTCAGTTTATCAAACCTAAGAACCAAGATCGTTTTTACAGATGGCCTTTTTATTTTATGAGACATACCTAGACTCAAATATTTGTTAGAAAATTTCTTCTGACCAGGGGTGTAGCTCAGTGGCACTGCAGCCTGCCGTGTATGTGCAAAATTGTGAATTTGATCCTTGGTACCACAAAAACAAAAGCAAAGAAAAAAAGGAAGTTGCTTCCACTGTCTAAAGAATGACAGTAAACTTTTAATTTTGCCAAACATTTCACACTTTTAAATGAAATTAGTATTTATGATTCGCCAGTGAACGCTATTTTACTGCTGTCAGAAGTCTGAACATTGATAATAGCTGTTTTCCTCTCAATGTTTGAAATACTTTATGAAATTTTATCATACCTAAATGAAGATGACATATGGTCTGTTTTTAAACAGTAGCCTACTGCTTTTGTTCAGTTTTTCAAGTTTCTATAAGTTGATTATTATCAGCAAAGTAAATATGACGGTCACTGTTCTCAGTTATGAATAAGTACGTTCATGTAGGTTTTCATATTTCATTTTCACTTGCAGTGGGAATATCAACTGAACTTCTATTTTACTGTAGACATCAGATAAAAACATTATTGCTACTCACACTTGAACAGCAATAAAATCAGATAAAGCCCAATTTTTACTTTAATATTACAGTTTCTACCCACATTGACCAGTAGAATGTTAAAAGCAAACATTCTTTTTGGAACTTTGGGCTCAGATCAGATGGAATTCTGTTCCCTATTACTGTACTCTGTAAACAGATGCAGACAAGATGAGCACAAATGAGATAACTTGGCCAATATGGAGTAGAAAGGGGTTCCAGATGAGAGGTCAGCCTGGAAGAAAGAGAAACTGGTTAGTTAGTTAGATGTATGGTATTGAAAGCCAAAGTATATTGAAAAGTATATTGAAAGCCACTATAGTTAGAGGTATGGTATTGAAAGCCAAAGTATACTCAGCTTAAGCAAAGATAATGTATAGTGATTTAATTTGAAGCAATATGAAGAGACAAAGTCAAAACTGGACAAAAAAAGCAGCAGGTGGAAAAATTTAAGATGGAACATGTGGAAACTACATATTAACCAGCAATTGTTGTATCCTGGATTATATGTCATGATTGTCTCTGAAACTGAACAAAAAATGCTGTGGATATGAGAAAGGATTGTATTGCAAGACCTGAGTCATATTGATTTAAACTATTTTAAGTTATATTAAAATTTATAATTACTGTTGCTCACTATGTATCACATGGTTCCAAGGAGAGTTTTTCAATACCAAATAGGCTTTTGGTTTAGTGTCTGAAAAAAGTGAGGGTCCTATAAGAATCGACCCTAAAATAGAGAAGAGGTAGACAGAAAGGAGACAATGGTAATGACTGAATTGGAGGACTGCTGGATTTTTTAAAGTAATTTTAGAGGGCCGTGGATTTAGCTCAGTGGTGCTGTACCTACCTCAATTGTGCAAGGTCCTGAGTTTGATTCCCAGTACTATATATATATATATACACACACACATACACACACACACACACATATATGTGTAATTATTTACTGGGGATTTATTTGGAGGACCTGAGTGTCAGGAGGACAAACCAGGATTATGTAGCATTTTCTACCTAGCAGGACTGAAATGGAACAGTTTTGAAAAGGGACTGGGCATAGGAAATAGGATGTCTAGAATCTAGCCAGCTGAGCAAAGCTTGGTTGACCCTGGGGTCATGCTGTGTTGTACTACTTCTAGGTGACTGTGTTAAACTCTCAAGTTCCATTCTAGAGGTAGAGACTACAATTTTTCATCGGTTAAAATGAGCAGTAAAGGGCCAGAGATTTAGCTCAGTGTTTCCAGCACCTGCCTCGCAAGCGCAAGACCCTGAGTTCGATCCCGGTAACCACATACAATGCTGGGCATGGTGACTCACACCACCTGCCATCAATACCACAGACCACAGTGCCAAGTGTGGTGGCTCACACCTGTAATCCCAGCACTCGGGAGGCAGAGGCAGGAGGATTGCTGAGTTCAAGGCTTGCCTGGGCTACATAGTGAGCTCAGAGCCAGCCTGAACTACAAAGTGAGACCCTGTCTCAAAAAAAAAAAAAAAAACAAACAGTAAAGTTCTATCCAGGTATCAGATGTTGACATTATCAAATGTCTTAAAACAGATATATTTATTGTTGCCAAAGAAGTAAAAGATAAACCAGAGATTAAAATAGGA
Source organism: Thryonomys swinderianus (assembly GCA_004025085.1). Lineage (NCBI taxonomy): Eukaryota > Metazoa > Chordata > Mammalia > Rodentia > Thryonomyidae > Thryonomys > Thryonomys swinderianus. The sequence goes on along the minus strand of PVIC010004798.1, from coordinate 32,184 downwards.
AATTATAAGATAGGAACCTGGAAATGAAAGTACAGAAACTAAAATTACATGCATAGTTGTAGTGGCAGAAAGGGCACAGAAAAGTAGTGAATTAGAAGATAGATGGGTAAATATTCTTATACATCACACTCCTAAAGGTAGAAAATATGTATTAAGAAGGTAACACTGTTCATTTAAAATAATTTGTGTGTGTGTGTGTGTGAGAAAGAGAGAGATGGTAGGGTTTGAACTCAGGTCCCGCACACTGAGCTACATTCCCCCTTTTTATTTATTTTGAGACAGGCTCTTGCTAAGTCACCCTCATGAAAGTCAAACTTGCAGTCCTCCTACCTCAGCCTTCTAAAGTGTTGAGAAGTATAGGTGTGCGCCACCATGCCTTACTGAATTAACATAATTTAATGTATGTTTGACAATTCCAGAGGAAATAACAGGATGGAGCACGGAAAACTTAGGAAATTACTAATATTTTATCAAAATTGATCTTATCAGCTTATTAAAGAAAGTAATCCAAGCAAGAAAAAAGTGAACATCCATACACATCTCTGAAAGGGCAGAGCACCAGACAGTGAAGAAAAAAGAGGAGGAAAAGGAAAGCAGTCAGGAGGAAAATAACATTAGAGGGTTAGCAGTTGGACTAAAAGATGCAACTCATTCCCAACAATGGACACCAAAGTACGTTAAAATTATACTCTAAAAGTGCTGGATAAAACATTACACACTAAACTCAATTAAGTATATCTTTCAAGAACGAAGTTCCAAGTTCCATACATTTGTGGCAATCTAGTTACTTGTCTCCCCCTCTTTTATTGAAAAATAATGCAAAACACCAGACAGAAAAGGCAAAATTTAGTCAAAAATCACACTCTCAGTGCTATTTGAGGAGAACTTTGAAACCTCAAATTAAATTAGAAAAATCACCAAATCTTACCATGGTACCGTCAAAGAACCACCCAGCCCCATCCCACTACAAGACGACATGGGGTGAAGGTAAATGGACATCTACCACGAGGAAGACAGAAGACAGATACTATCATGTCGGTCTAAAACTACTACCAGTAACAGCCCCAACACTGCATGGTCTAAATGTGCCCAAGCAGATCAGAGCACACTAGGCAAAAAGTGAACATAGAAGAAAGCACCCTTTACCTGCCAAAGACCGAAGTTAGATTCATCTCTTTCACCGTGTACTAAACTAAAATCAAAGTGGATGAGAGACCTAAACATTAAAACAGAGATACTAAACCTGCTGAAAAACAGGTCAGGTAAAACTCTTGGAGACATCGGCTTAGGGAAAGACTTTATGAAAAAAACCTCTATAGCACAAGAACTATCAGAAGAAATCAACAAGTGAGATCTCTATTAAAAAGCTTCCAGCCAGGCATGGTGGCTCACTCCTATAATCCCAGCACTCGGGAGGCAGAGACAGGAGGATTGCTGAGTTCGAAGCTTGCCTAGGCTACATAGTGAGCTCAGAGCCAGCCCGAACTACATAGCGAGATGCTGTCTCAAAAAAAAGCTTCTGCACAGCAAAAGAAACCATCAGCAGAGCAAAAAGGCAACCAACAATATGGGGAAAAAAAATCTTTACCAGCAGTTCCTCAGACAAAGGGCTACTATCTAGAATATATAAAGAGCTTAAAAAAATCAGTTCCCCAAATTTAAAGTTCAAAAATGGGCATCTGAAGTGAACAGACACTTTTCAGGGGAAGAAGTAAAAGCAGCTAAGAAGTATATGAAGAAATGCTCAAGGTCATTGACCATTCGAGAGATGCAGATGAAAACAACACTGAGATTTCATCTCACACCACAAAGAATGGCTGCTATCTAGAAATTAGCCAGCAACAAATGCTGGCAGGTTGTGGAGAAAAAGAAACCATTCTCCACTGTTGGTGGGAATGTAGACTAGTACAACCATTATGGAGATCAGTGTGGAGATTCCTCAAAAAACGAGGATTCGAGGTTTCAGTTGACCCTGGTATTCCCCTGCTGGGGATATACACAAAAGAATTACAAGATTCCTATCACAGTGACATATGTGCACCCATGTTTATAGCAGCTCAGTTTGTGATAGCTAAATCTTGGAAACAAGATTGCCCAAATGCCCATCAACTCTAGACTGGATAAAGAAGATGTGGTTTTTTTAAAAATAAAATGGAGTATTAAAGAATGATGAGATTGAATCATTTATACTCAAATGGACATACCTTCAGGACATACTCATAAGTGAAATAAATAGGTCACAGATGTGCAAATATCGTATATTTTCTCTGATACGAGAAACTGAAGCTATAAATGTGTTCTAGAATCCATGATTGATATTGTGAAATAGTAAATATTCAAAGGGTAATGGGGCTTAGGGGTAAAAAATGAAGAAAGAAAAAAACCAGGTGGTAAAAAAAAAGGAAACAATGCTTGCGTATATAAGGGTGGGGGGAGGTAAGGGAGGTAGGGGAGGAGGAAAAAATGAGAAGCTGTGTAATATACTGGTACAAATTCTCAATGTGGAGTGTAACTGTGATGTGTATATATAATGTACTAATAAAATGTCTTTTAAAAAAGAAAGCACCCTTTGATAATCAGAGATGAAAGAAAAACAGAAGAGAACAATTTAGAATCCTGTTAGATAACTAAATTTGTAGTAGTTTCAATCCTTCTCCATCACTAAAGCCAACAAAAATCCCACTAAAATTCCAAAATGTTGCTCTATTGACAATATATCTCAGCCAATGGAATAACAAATATTAATATCGGTAAGAACCAAATTTAATTATATGATTACATGGAAAACATATCCACAGATAAATTAGGAATAATATGATAGACTGGTTCTACTCCCTGCTCTAGTGGATTAGCTTAAAACAGACTGTCTCACCAAGAACAATTAGAAAAGATGGATTTTTTTTTAAAAAGACCCAAGAATTAGAGAGCTACCAAAGTAAAGACTAAGAAGATTGAGATCCTGGAGTACAGGGTAGTAAGATGTGTGATAATTTTAGCATGTGTTGTCTCGTAAGTGTTGTCGAAGAGAGAGAGACACCAAGCAGCAAAGAGTTTAGGCGAAAGGCAAAGAACTTGAGCAGAAATTTTAGGCAGCATCACTGGTTGAAGAAAAATAAAGAGTTCAGCATCTGTCAAGACAAGGGACTCTGCTTAACAGGCTTTCAGTTTGGAAAGTAAGAGCTAACCATCAGAAGTAAGAGCTAACCAAATACGCAGCAAAAAAGGGCTAACCGAGAATAGAAAATGGTAACAGATTCCCAGCTGATATTGCACCCATCGTGGAATAAGTCAATATTCCTCACCTGCAGTGACTGCAAGGAGCAGCAGTAAATGCTTCCCGGAGGGACATAACATCATTCAGAGCCACAAATGATTCCTACAAGTTTTTATCTATAAATACAGCATTCAATAAAAATTTACTTTCAGCAGGGCCGGAGATTTAGCTCAGCGGTTCCACCGCCTGCATCGCAAGCGCAAGGTCCTGATCCCGGTAACCACATAGAATGCTGGGCGTGGTGACCCACGCCCACCAGCAATCAATACCGCAAACCAGTGCCAGGCGTGGTGGCTCACGCCTGTAATCCCAGCACTCAGGAGGCAGAGACAGGAGGATTGCTGAGTTCGAGCCTTGCCTGGCTACATAGTGAGCTCAGGGCCAGCCTGAACTACAAAGCGAGACCCTGTCTCAAAAAAAAAAAAAAAATTTTTTTTTACTTTCAGCAAAAGGAAGATCAAATAATAGTCAAGAAAAAAAAAAGACCCATGAGAGGTACAGTATTTTCACTTACTAATCAGTTTAAAATAATGGTGATGAAACATTCAAGAAATTAAAAGACAAAGCACTTTAGCAGGGAATTAAAATCTACTGAAATTTTAAGTGGAGAATTTCTAAATTTCACTCCCACCAAGTACAATAAAACTTTTGTATATTATTTATTAAACAAAAAAATAAGACTCAAAGGTGGAAAGGGGGCAGCAGAGCAGCTAGGGACCTCAGTTTGCAAACTCTAACATGGAAGTGAGTTCCCTGGGTGTTTGCCTTGGTTCATGCCGTACCTCCCATCATGGGTGCTATCTGAGCTGTAAAGCCAATAACAGCAAAAGATACAAATAAGCCCAAAGGAAAGTTTTATCTTTAGACAAAGGACTAATAAGTAAGTACTCTAGTGAGACAATATTTTTATACAATAACTCCAGAAAGATGCTACAGAAAAAACTGAATCCTAACACCTCTTCTCCCCTACCACCTTGCCACAAAGTCTCAGTGAGGAGCTTAGACTTGCACCATTATCTGGTTATAAAGGATATCTCTGTCCGTCTGTCTGTCTGTCTGTGTCAACTTTCTATCTCTCCTCTCCGTGTCTCTGTCTCTGTTTGTCTGTCTCCCTCCTTCCCTTCTTCCCTCCTATCTGGGTGACGTCATACAAGGCAAAGTAGGGAGAGTCAGGACTGTCATCATTTCCTGGTGGTAACAATTTGCAGTGATACCACTGGGGCTTGCAGAAAGAAGGAGGTACTTCACACACCTGGGCATTGACATTTACTCTATCCTGGAGGCAGCAAGACCATTTCCAGCCTCTCCTACTTGCAAAATGTCAGAGGAAGTCTGCTTAAATAGAAGAGTTAAATAATATCTAGAGTCTCAAAACTATGCCTAAAGTATCCAGTATATAACTATAAAATCACACATTATGCCAAGAACCCAGAAAATCTCAACTTCAGTAAAAAAATAAAAAAGATAATCAACAGACCCCAATATCAAGATAATACAGATGTTGGAATTATCTGACATGACTTTTAATGCATCCTTTAATAATTACAGATTCAGAAATTATTTAAAACAGTGGCAGCAAGAAAACATGGTCAAAGAATAACAAAATATAATGAACTAAATGGAAATTTTAGTTCTGAAAAATGTAATAATTGAAATAAACCCCTCTAACGAACTCCAAAGTGGAATGGAAGGGACAGAAGAACTGTCAGTGAACTTGAAAACAGAATAGTAGATATTACTCAACAATGACTAAACAAACAGAAAAAAATTAGAGTCTCAGGAATTTGTGGAACTTTATCAAAAGGTCTAGCAGTCACCTCTTCAACATCCTAGAGAAAAGGATGGAAATTTCCCAAATTGAGCAAAAGACATAACCATGAGCCAAGGAGCTGAGCGAAGCCTCACCTGCAAAACGCTAAATAAATCTACACACAGATATAGCATAATTAATTTCTGAAAATTAAAAAGAAAGGACAGTTCTTGAAAGCACTGAGAGAGAAAAGATACTTTAGGTGTAGCAAAGAAACAATTCAAATGACAGGTACTTTCTCATCATGGAAGGAACTGGCATTTTTCAGTCACTGAGCAGGGGTGGGATGGGGTCGGGGTTTGGTCAGCTCCACATTCTATATGTAGAAATCACCATTCTCGGATTAAGACAGAGAATTTGCCACCAGCTGATTCACTCGTAAAAGAAAATGGAAGTTTTTGAAACATAAAGGAAATGATAAGAGAGACAATCCCGGAAAAGAAAGAAACAACGACGGAAAGAGTATAATATGGGTAAACAGGGTAGGTTTCCCTTTCCTCTTAAAGTTGTATGTTTGACAGTTGGGGCACAGTTTTTTTGTTGTTGTTGTTTCGTTTTGTTTTGTTTTGTTTTGTTTTGTTTTTTTGCTTTTTGAGACAGGGTCTCACTTTGTAGTTCAGGCTGGCCCTGAGCTCACTATGGTGCCCAAGCAAGCCGCCGCGAACTCAGCAATCCTCCTGTCTCTGCCTCCCGAGTGCTGGGATTACATGTTTTGTTTTGTTTTGTTTTGAGACAGGGTCTTGCTTTGTAGTTCAGGCTGGCTCTGAGCTCACTATGTAGCCCGGGCAAGCCTCGAACTCAGCAATCCTCCTGTCTCTGCCTCCCGAGTGCTGGGATTACAGGCGTGAGCCACCAGCCCAGCACTATGGTATGTGGTATTGATGGCTGGTGGGCGTGAGTCTCCACGCCCAGCATTGTATGTGGTTACCGGGGATTGAACTCAGGACCTTGCGCTTGCAAGGCAGGTGCTGGAACCACTGAGCTAACCCTTCGGCCCAAGGGCACAGTTTATAGCATTGTCTGATATGGTTCCTCAGTGCACCTAAAGGAAATATTAAAGATAATTATAAATGAGAATAAGGATTGACTTCACAGGAGGTAAAGTATCTACAACTTCACTGAAGTGGTAAATTCACCGCCAGCAGATTGATAACTTGTGATCAGTGAAGTACGGACAGCAGGTTGGGGGTCATAATGAGAGACATGGAAATGGTTTCTAGAACACGGTTTGTAGATTTGGTGGTTGGAAAGAAAACAGAACTGGGATTCTACAGCAGGCACAGGAAAAAACCACCAGTGAAGACCGCATGATGGTGGACCACCGAGTACAGAAAAAAGTGGAATGCGAGAAAGACCTCCCGCCTCTGAGGTTGACACTGACAACACACATTTAAAAGAAGAGGAAATATCGAGGGAGTTCTATCCGAGCATCACTGTTAGTCATACAGGCACCTGTTGAAAAAAGGAGTAAACCGAGATAAAGCAGATGATGAAACTTGGTGGTGCAAAAAAGCCCGGATACGAACATTAGAAAACGGAGATCTTCAAGGAGCTTTAAGTTGTAGAACTAGTTTTGTCCTTTTACTCGAAAGCTGTAAAATAACGGATTTATCCCTAGGTGGCGATGTCTGTGGATGTTCGCGTATCCCATCGGCCCTGGGGCTCAGGGCGGAAGAAGGCGCAGAGGTGACTCTCTGGCTCGCACCACTTTACTCTTCTCTTCCTTCTGACGTTGGACAACAAAGATGGCGGCTGGAACCAGCAATTACTGGGAAGGTGAGGGCGAGGCCTTCGGATGGGTCTCGGGAGGGGCCGAGGGACTGAGTGAAGATAGGTCTTTGGGGAGGCAGCAGAGAAAAACGTCTGGCCTCCTCGGCGGCCGAACCGAAGGGTGGGAGTTGTTTAGTGGAAGAGCCGGGCACTGAGGAAACCGAACGGTCCAGGACGGGGGGCGGGGGGGGGGGGCGGCCTGCCCGGGCCGCGAGACCGGACCAGCGGCAGAGGGTGGACAGTGGGCGCGGGTGGGAGAGAAGGAGCGGCCTGTGTCACCACAGTGCGAGGGAAGCGTGGTGAACGCGGACGTCGGCGCCTTGGGTACCAAAGAGACCAGGGTTGAGCGGTTCCAGAATCCGGAGACTCAAGTCGAGACCCCTCGGGTTGAGATCATTGTTAGGAAACTGACTGGGAAAAGAGAAAGGAGGAACTTGTCAGTCCTGTCTGCTACAGGAAGTCGGAACGAATGTTTCCTGCTGAGACCCCATGGCAGCTTCAGGCCAGACTGAAGATTGGGTGTTTGAAAACAGAAAATAACCCACCGCCTCGGGGTCTAAGATTGTTTAAAAAGAGAAAGTTGAAAGAACCTGTATCCGTTGACGTTACTGCATTTACTACACTTCTTCCACCAGAAAAGTTTCTTGAGATTTGAAAACTGCATTAATTCCTGAAAATATGGTCCAATCAAGTGAGGCCATGTAAAACTTATTCCTGAATCACAGTGAACAACAAAAATGAGAGAAAGCTCACCTTTTTATTTCAACTGTCTCTTTGCTTTTCTGCAACACAGATACTACTTCATATGTACTTTCACCCTTTTGACTATTTCCTTTTGCTATGCATTAAAACTTGTAGAAACCACGGTATTGTTGCTGTAAGCCACTTGATGTAAGAATCTGAATTTTAAGTTAATTCATGCACGTCTGTTATATTTTCAAAATCCTCTACTTGATCTTCTCTGCTAGAAATGACAATTACTAAAGTTACAGAGAAGTAGCTTTGCGCAGTGGCAGTATTGAAGCCAATCTGAGGCGCGATTATTGCTAACTGAAAACTTTTCCCAAAGGTACAGAGAAGTGTGCTAATAGTTTAAAAACATGTATTAAAATGGCCATTTGAAATATGTAGAAGACATTGTTTAATTATGTAGAAGTGGTTACTGGTATTTTTAATACTATTCATTGGGCTGTTTAAAGTACCAGGCTGTAATAATTAAACCAGGTCATTATTGACAACATATTCTACTCCAGATGCTTTGAGCATATGATTACCAATCCATAGAATACCGCTGAAGATAGATGTTTGCAAAACAGAAGGCTGAGATTCATAGTTGAGTAGATTTTCAATAAGTGTCAGAGCCCATAAGAAACTAAGCTGAGATTTGGTCTCTGGGCAGGTATGCTCCAATGTTACTTTGCTTCCTACTTTGGTTGTGAAGCATGTTGAAATGATGTTTTGTCTCCCTCAATTCAGAGATATTTTTATATTATTCATTCCTACAGTTCAGTCCTTTTAACTTAACTTCATCCTGAAAAAGTCTAGTCATATAGATGTGGGTTTCCAGATGTGGCTTCTGTCACTTAGCCCCTTAGCTGTCAATTTGTTGTATCTCTTTCTCTGCCTGTTTGCCTTTAAACCTGAGTGCTTTTCAGACTTATGCTTTATCTCTTTCATAATCATTTTTGACTTTGTTAGTGACACATTGTTAGTTGTGTCTGAATTTTTGAAGTATGTTTGTGAAAGTAAAATTTTTAATTTGTTAACTATAATTTTTAAATTTATTTTCAATTGCTAAATCATTTTACTATTATGAAAAGGATCATATAAACTTAATAGAGCTGAACTATAGGAAATATGCTTCACAACCAAAGTAGGAAGCAAAGTAACAGTGGAGCATACCTGCCCAGAGACCAAATCTCAGTTTAGAACACAAAAAGATAGCAAAATCCTTGCAAAAATAGTGATGGCTTCTTATAAAATTAGTGGGTAAATTGATGTGAAACTGGTCATAAACCCTATTCATTTAATTTGTGCTTTGTATTCTTATTTTCTTCTGAATTACATAATTTTAGTTATGGTTTCTGTAGATAATTTCAGAGATGTTACAGTAACATTTGTGGTCTAAGTATTTTAGAATTAACCTAAAAGTTTCTTGCTACTGTTATTTCTTGCTCCATCTGAAGTTTAAATGACTAATGTACATTATTGGGTTAAGTGCTTGGTTTCCTCTTTTTTTTTTTTTTTAACACTTCTTTATCCAGGGGTAACTAAATTAAAGACCAGTACATGACCATTCTTGTAGTTTATGTTGTTCAAGATAGTATTGTGATTTACATGTCTATTGATAAACTCTTTTGTCTAATTATATTTTTGTAATGTTGTTAAAGATCTCAGGAAACAGGCCCGACAGTTGGAAAATGAACTTGACCTGAAATTAGTTTCCTTCAGTAAACTATGTACAAGTTACAGTCATGGCAGTGCCCGAGATGGAAGACGCGACAGGTATAGGTACTACCAGATTCTATATCTTAATGCCTTAAATTATATAATATTTTAAAAGCATTTTAAAATATTAACTAACCCAGAGATGGTGGTATGTGCCTGTAAACTCAGCACTCAGGAGACTAAGGCAGGAGGATCACTTTGAGGCCAGCCTAAGCTCCAGAGTGAGTTCAGAGCCAGTTTAAACTATACAACAAGCAAAATGCAAACAAAACTAAGGCAGACTACATAGTAAGTTCAGTGTCAGCCTGAACTATAAAGTGAGACCCTGGGGCCAGAGGGTTAGCTCAGTGGTTCCGGCGCCTGCCTCGCAAGCGTAAGGACCTGAGTTCGATCCCCGGTTCCCACATATAATGCTGGGTGTGGTGGCTCACGCCTGTAATCCCAGCACTCGGGAGGCAGAGACAGGAGGATTGCTGAGTTCGCGGCGGCTTGCCTGGGCACCATGGTGAGCTCAGGGCCAGCCTGAACTACAAAGCGAGACCCTGTCTCCAAAAAAGCAAAAAAAAAAAAAAAATTAAAAATAAAGTGAGACCCTGTCTCAGCAAACAAAAACAAAAAAACTACACAGCAAGACTTTTTAAAAAAAAAAAAACAAAACTGAAATGTGTAACATTTATAACTTGGTCTATTTTTGAATTTTTGATATTTTCTCTCTCATTGATTGACATATTTTTAGTGACTTTACTAAATTCTTCATAGTTCTTGAGACTCATTTATTCATGATCCTTAGGCAAAGATTATGCTCTGAAGAGGAAACTGCTAGACATTAAGAATGAATTTGTAGTTTTAGTTTAGCCATTGCAATGCAGTATACATCCCCACTATTACTCATAGAAACTTTTTTACTTCTTTTTTTTTTTTTTTTTTGAGACAAGGACTTGCTTTGTAGTTCAACCTGGCCCTGAGATCACTATGTAGCACAGGCAGGCCTCAAACTCAGCAGTTCTCCTGCCTCTGCCTCCCACGTGCTGGGATTACAGGTGTGAGTTATCTCTGAATCTTATGCATATATCCACTTGTTTCAAAAAAATATTAGGGGATATTTAAGATGCTTGTCGAGATAAAAAAAACTAATATAATAGACCCCATGTGCTTATTTCCCATTTTAAGAAAGTCATTATTGATTCAGTTGCAGTACCTGATAGCATACCATTTTTCCCTCCCATTTTTATATATCACCATATATTTTTACTACATATGTTTGTATCCCTAGGCAGTTAGCAGTATCCTAAATAGTTATTTCACAACTTGATTTTTCATTTAACATTATCGTTGAGACTCAACTTCGAATTTGTCACTGATATATCCATTTGTAGTATTGTACAAGTATATTTTCATTTAACTGTTTAAGTGATAGGTGTTAGTTTTTACTTTTGCTAGTCAATAATAATTTTTGTAGTCAGTGTTTTTCATGTTTCAGGCAGTGTTCTGAAACCTTCATATAAATTTTCCCGTTGGAAATTTTTATTTATTTATATTGCTGTGGTATTGGGGATTAAATGCTAGATAAATGTTCTACCACTGAGCTACATCCTCAGTCTTTTTAAATTTTATTTTGAGATAGGCTCTCACTGAGTTGCTCAGGCAGATCTTGAACTTATGATCCTTCTGTGTTAGCCTTTGAAGTAGATAGGATTATAGGCATGTGCCATTGTACCCAGCATTCTGGGAATATTTTTACCCAGGCTATTTCTATGTGTCCTGGTAGTAAAATTGATAGTAGACATGTTGATTATTAACCTATTCGTATTTTTACTGCTTTTTCAAAGGTGATGGGGATTGAGCTATTTTTCAGTTAATAATAAAAATAAAAATTGAGCTTTAATCTGAACCTCTATCTTCCTCTATCCTCTGCCCACACCCTCATACCTATTATACTATGCACATTCCAACAAAAGACTCATTTCCACACTGTAGTCAAGATGTTGGTCCTTTTTTTTTTTTCTTTGAGACAGGGTCTCGCTTTGCAGTTCAGGCTGGCCCTGAGCTCACTATGTAGCCCAGGCAAGCCTCGAACTCAGCAATCCTCCTGTCTCTGCCTCCCGAGTGGCTGGTATTACAGGCGTGAGCCACCACGCCTGGCACTGTGGAATGTGGTGCTGATTGCTGGTTGATTGCTGGTGGGTGTGAGTCACCACGCCCAGCATTGTTGTATGTGGTTACCAGGATCGAACTCAGGACCTTGCACTTGTGAGGCAGGTGCCGGAACCTCTGAGCTAAATCTCTGGCCTGTTGGTCCTTTTTAATAAGGACACATGGGTTGTAAAGATACCAAAACCAATATATTTATTGTCTTTGGGACCTAAAAGTCAGTTCTTAGCATATTATATAGATTTTATTTCAGTGTAGTGCTTTGTGCTCACCTTATTAACAAGTAAAGAGAAAATAATTGGATTTTTTTGTTGTTTTGGGAGTTTAAGAAAAATTAATTTATCCGAAATCTTTTTTCTAGGGTTTTAAGTCTCCCATTTGGCTATGTCAGCCAGTATACAACTTTAAAATTCATATTTGTTAAGAGATACTTTTGCATGATGCTTTTACTATTGTCTTTTCTTCATGATCTTAATACTTTTGTTAACTCTTTTAAAGGGAAAAGCTGTTTGAAAACATTTCTTAAAAAATTCTACAAATCGGGATTGACTTTGAAGAATTACTTGCACCACCTAATTGTCTTTTTTAAAAAAAAAAGTCGGGCGTGGTGGCTCACGCCTGTAATCCCAGCACTCGGGTGTCAGAAACAGGAAGACTGCTGAGTTCCAGGCTTGCCTGGGCTACATAGTGAGCTCAGGGCCAGCCTGAACTACAAAGTGAAACCCTGTCACCAAAAAAAAAAAAAAAAAAAAACTAAGGTTTTGAAGATCCAATGTATTTTGTTTAATGCCCAGGTTGAAAGCATGTCACAGTGGCCAGAACATTTCTCCCAGAACTTCAAGCTCTATGAATTATCACATACCTATAAAGTGGATTAAATTTATTTGAATCCTGGTATAGCCAAATTGCATTAGAAGTGAATCAGATTTCCCCGTAAGGTCAACATTAAACTAACCATTGAATTTGACTTGTTTCTTGTCCAGTTGGGCTTGTGACCAGAATTGTAGAGTGGATTAAGTTCATGAACAAAGGTACCACTGTATTTAGAGGATGAGGATTTGGTATATCCCCAGACTCATATATTGAGTTGATGAATATGGAACAAGCAATAATAGGGATCACCCTACTATTTAGTCAATGAATATTTAATGAGTATTCACCATGTGCCAAGTGGTAACCATGTATCTATGAATAAGACAGACAATTTCCTCTCTCAAGCTTACATTTTGTTAAGCTGAGTATGGTGGTTTATTCCTGTAATATCCCAATACTCAAGAGGCTGGGGCAGGAGAATCTCTATAAGTTTGAGGCTACACTGGGCTCTCTAGTAAGTTCAAGGCCAGCCTAAACCACATGATGAAACTCTATCTCCAGATAAATGAATGGATGAGTGAATGAATAAATAACATTTGTTGGTCCACTGTTCTTTTTTATTTATCTGTCAGGAAAGGATCTGTAGTAGTATACAGAGTACTTCTATGTCAGCATATTCTAAAATCTGAATTTTTTTTTTTTTTTGAGACAGGGTCTCATTTGGTAGTTCAGGCTGGCCCTCAGCTCACTATGTAGCCCAGGCAAGCCTCGAACTCAGCAATCCTCCTGTCTCTGCCTCCCAAGTGCTGGGATTACAGGCGTGAGCCACCCCGCCCGGCAATGTCAGCATATTCTAAAAGATAACCCCAGAATGTTGGCCTGGCTCTGACACCTAATAAAGAACTAAATATGTTGATAACATATTTTAGGGGAGATAAATGGGAAAATTTTAAGAAAATAAAATTTAGACCTACTTAAATATGTTAAAGTAAAAATCATTTATTAGATATATTTTGACTGTTTCACTGCTTATTATTGACATGTGAGTAAAGGCACAAGGGAAAGTAGTAGAAGCAGGCACTCTGTGATGTTGAACTGATGATTTTATCTGTTTCATTTGCCACACCCAAGCACTGTGACAGGGCAGGGCAAAGTTTTGGATAAGATTGAAGAGCACATGCCTACACATTTATCTGATTATATATGATAATGCAGACATGGGAGTCCTATGAAGGGTTTTTTCAAAACGAAGCAAAAGAATCTTTCAGGATAGGCAGTTCTAGAATTCAAGTCTCTCAAACATCTTGTACAGGGTCCAGGATTTTAGCTCAGTGGTTCCAGTGTCTGCCTAGCAAGCTCAAGGTCCTGAGTTCGATCCCAGTACCACATACTGGGATGTGTGGGATGTAGTGGATTATGCCTGTCATCCCAGCACTCAGGAGGCAGAGGCAGGAGGATTGCTGAGTTCGAGGCTTGCCTGGGCTACATAGTGAGCTCAGGGCACTACAAAGCGAGATCCTGTCTCAAAAAAACCTAAATAAATAATCTTGCACAAATGTAAAAAGTTAGATTTTCTTTTACTATCCCAATATAAAAATAGCTTAACACATTTTCATAAGCAAAATGAGATGGTTGCATTTTATAAGTGGAAATGTAAAAGGTTAGTGCAGAAATAAACTGGACATAACTATGTATTTTGGACTGAAAATAAATTCCTAATTATTCAATAACTAGTTATCGGATCTGGACCATTAAAATCTCAACTCTTGATAAAAAGAAAAGAAAAGCATATTTAAGGCCTAAGGAACCATAATTTTAAAGGACAAACCTTAAAGAGATTTCTCACAGGCTTTGTAACATAATCCATAATTTATTTTTATGGTTTCTCTTATAAAGAGATGTACAGTTTTGCAGTTTTGTTTCACATAATTCATTCCTTTAAATTCAATTTAATTGAACACTCCTTTAGTTTAAATTTATTTTCTGTAAATTTAAATTTTTTGAGTGAATGTAAATAGGCATTTGGAATTTCTTTACATTATTAAGATTGGGAAAAATCATACATTCCATCATATTTTACAGTGAATTTAGCATGTTAGGGTGAGTGTGAACTTTATGGAAAACTATAAAAAAATCAATTTCTAAAGAAATAGATGTTTCAGGTGTTTATTTGATCCAAGGATAATTGTTTTAAGTATATTTTAAAGGACTAGAATTGAGTGATGGATTCCTTTTCAATGAACTTCTCCTTAGTTCTGACACGACACCCCTTTTAAATGGATCAAGCCAAGACAGGATGTTTGAGACAATGGCAATTGAGATTGAACAGCTTTTGGCAAGGGTAAGTACTTTCTGTTAAATTGCTAATAATGGTGTACTTATTAGATATGAGACTGCATTAAAAAAAATACAGACATGTTGACTGAAATCATCTAGTCATTCAAAATATTTTCCTCTTCAGACCACTTGAATTTTTTTTTTTTTTCTTTTTGAGTCAGGGTCTCGCTTTGTAGTTCAGGCTGGCTCTGAGCTCACTATGTAGTCCAGGCAAGCCTCGAACTCAGCAATCCTCCTGTCTCTGCCTCCCGGGTGCTGGGATTACAGGCGTGAGCCACCACGCCCGGCACTGTGATATGTGGTATTGATTGCTGGTGGGCGTGAGTCTCCACACCCAGCATTGTATGTGGTTACCAGGGATCGAACTCAGGACCTTGCGTTTGCAAGGCAGGTGCCGGAATCACTGAGCTAACCCTCCGGCCCAGGCCACTTGAATTTTGATGATAGCCACTCCTAGGTCATGTGAGTGTGATTTTAATCTTTGCAGATTATGTAGGGGAGCTGCTAAGTCACTGACTACTATCTTGAGTTTTCTTTTGCTTAGTTTTGTTGTGCTATCAACTAGAAGGATGTGTTGGGAAATAATTTGGTTTTAGCCATTTATGTTTTCTAAAATATTTTTCCTTTTTTCCTAGCTTACAGGGGTAAATGACAAAATGGCAGAATATACCAACAGTGCAGGTGTCCCCTCCTTGAATGCAGCATTGATGCATACATTACAGCGACACAGAGACATATTACAGGTAATACATTGAGCTTGAGACTTTACATTAGCCCAGGTTTTTTTTTTTTCTTAATCCCTATGTATATGTATTTAAAAGAATAAAGTGAGCCTGGGCATGTTGGCATACACCTGCAATCCTAGCTGCTGAGGAAGAAGCAAGAGGATCCTAAGTTCAAGCCCACCTGAGCAATTTAGCCACACTGTTTCAAAATAAAAATTAAAAAGGGCTGAGGGTATAGTTCAGTGGTGGAGTACTTGCCCAGTATGTCTAAGGCACTGGGTTCAATCATCAATACTGCAGAAGAGAGAGAGAAAGAACTTTCTGAGAAGATAAATGCTATGCTACAGGAATTTCTTGGGCTTTTTTTTTGTCTCTACTATAAAATTCTGAAAATGAAAATACCTAATAACTCTTGTTTTTTTCTTGAAGTTGAATATTTTAAATATACTTGTACTGTGGGAAACCTAGATGGCTAATTATAACAAAAAATAACAAATAGTTGTGCATAGGCAGTAGTAGTATGGTGTTTTAGATTGCACTTTCATCAGACTTTCAAGATAACATGGAAGAGGAATAAGTTATTGTTTAGTATAAATAATACTACATTTAGTATATTTCAAAGAAGAATAAAGTATCAACAAAACCAAATAAACTTAAAGATTTATATGAGGGGCATTAAAAATACAGTAATATAAGTTGGAAGGAAAATTTTTTCATATTAGAATTTAGTATCCAATTTCTTTTCTCTTTTTTTTTTTGAGACAGGGTCTTGCTTTATAGTCCAGGCTGGCCCTGAGCTCACTGTGTAACCCAGGCAAGCCTTGAACTCAGCAATCCTCCATCTACCTCCTGAGTGCTGGGATTATAGGCGTGAGCCACCATGCCTGGCAATGTGGTATGTGGTACTGATTGCTGGTAGGAGTGAGTCACCACACCCAGTATTGTTGTATGTGGTTACTGGGGATCTGAAGCAGGGACCTTGTGCTTGTCCTTGTGAGGGAGGCACTGGAACCACTGAGCTTAATCTCTGGCCCTTAGAAACCAATTTCTGATGTTAAAGATAGGAGTAGGGCTGGACATACGGCTCAGTAGTAGAGCACATGCTTAAGCATGCATGAAACTGAGATTCAGTCTCTAGAGGTGAAAAAATAAGGCTAGAAGCATACTTTATCTGCTGTATATATGTGAATATAAGGTTAAAAGCTCACATGAGCTTTTAAAAGTGATATCCAAGGCTGGAGATTTAGCTCAGTGGTTCCGATGCCTACCTTACAAGTGCAAAATCTCAAGTTTGATCTCCAGTACCAAAAAAACCCAAACTGATACTCATGGTAGCCTCACATATTTACAGTTTGGAGTAAGGCAGAAGATACAGGCCAGAGATTTAACTCAGTGGTTCCAGCACCTTCCTCACAAGCGCAAGGCCCTGAGTTCGATCCTGGTAACCACATACAATGCTGGGCGTGGTGATTCAAGCCTGTAATCCCAGCACTCGGGAGGCAGAGGCAGGAGGATTGCTGAGTTCGAGCCTTGCCTGGGCTACATAGTGAGCTCAGGGCCAGCCTGAACTACAAAGTGAGACCCTGTCTCAAAAAAAAAAAGATAAATATTGGAAAAAAAGAGGCTGAGTTGCTGCTATGTGACAGGATGAGAGTATATGTCTGGAACACCCAGGAAAATTAACTGAAAAAAATTAGAACTAATTAAGGTTGAGATGATAGACAATTGCAAATTAAAAACAAAGTAAAAGACAGAAGTTAGTTGAGGCAAAAGAATCACAAGTTTGAGTCTAGTTTGAGCAATTAGGGAGACCCTTTTATAAAATTTAAAAAAGAGTTGCGCATATAGCTCTGTGCAGAGCCCCTGGATTCAATCCCCAGTGCCACCAAAAAAAAGTTCCTACATACAAATACTAACCTATTGAAAATGTAATGGGGGAGGATGAACTATAGCTTAGTAATGGCATGGACAAAGCCCTGCATTCAATCCCTAACATGAGAAACAAGAAGGAGGAAAAAATGAAAAAACTAAAATCCTTATGTATAAATATAAGAAAAGATGTTTAGTTCTATATATTCAAAATTCTACCAAGAAACAGAAAACAACTTAATTGAAGGAAAGAGTTTCTCCACTTTTGGATGAGAGTATTCCCCTTTAAAATAACTTTATAAATTTCAATCCCAATGGAAATAGCAGAGTGTTTTTCTTTTTTTTTTAATATGGCATAGTGATACTGAAGTTCCTTTGGAATCATATGTAAGAATAATGAAGAAAAACAGTTTTTTAAAATGAATGTAAGGGCTGAGGATTTAGCTCAATGGTTCCAGCACCTGCCTCACAAGCCCAAGGCTCCTGGTTCGATCCCCAGTAACCACATACCACAGTATTGGCTATGGTGACTCACACCCACCAGCACAGGAGCACATACCACAGTGCCAGTGCGTGGTTGCTCATGCCTGTAATCTCAGCACTAGAGGAGGAGGATTGTTGTGAGTTTGAGGCTTACCTGGGCTACATAGTGAGCTCAGGGCCACCCTGAACTACAAAGCAAAACCCTGTCTCGAAGAAGATAAGTAGGACCTAATTCTAGTCAAATATTAAAACTTGTTAAAACTAGAATAGGGCCAGGAATTTAGCTCATGTTATGTCTCTTACCTTAGAAGCACAAGGGTCCAGGTTTGATCCTCAGTACCGCAAAACAAAACAAACAAAACCTAGAATAGATAAAAGTTAAATTCTAGAGAAAAAAATTTATATTCCCAGGGCCAGAGGGTTAGCTCAGTGGTCCCGGTGCCTGCCTTGCAAGCACAAGGTCCTGAGTTTGATCCCTGGTAACCATATACAATGCTGGGCATGGAGACTCACGCCCACCAGCCATCAATACCATATACCACAGTGCCGGGCGTGGTGGCTCACGCCTGTAATCCCAGCACTCGGGAGGCAGAAACAGGAGGATTGCTGAGTTCCAGGCTTGCCTGGGCTACACAGTGAGCTCAGGGCCAACCTGAACTACCTGAACCTTTTGAGACCCTGTCTCAAAAAAAAAAAATTTATATCCTAATACAGCCAAATAGAGTTCATTTATAGACCTAAATATGAATGGAAATTGAATTTCTGATGAGGTGGTATTTAGAATCAGTATAAGATAAAGAGAAATTATAAAGTAAATGGAAAAACAAGAGGAGAAAGGTTCACAATAAAACACAGTTGAAATTTATTAAGCCTTTCACTAGTAAATAACTTCTTAAATAAGACCTAATGCTAATGACTAATAGGCTTAAAATACGGAAAAATAATAGGAGTAAATAAGAAAACGGCAAATTAATTTAAAAATGGGGAAAGAATATAAACTTTTTAAAAAATGACAGCTTTGCTGTGGTAACTCACGCCTGTAATCCCAGCACTTGGGAGACAGAGGCAGGAGGATTGCTGAATTCAGGGCTTATCTGGGCTACATAGTGAGCTCAAGGCTAGCCTGAACTACAAAGTGAGACTGTCTCAAAAAAAAAATGAATGGCAGAGGACTAGAGGTACACCCTCAGTAGTAGAGCCCTTATCTAGCTTATGTGAGGCCTGGGTTTGCTCCTCAGCAAGGAAGGTCGGGAGTAGCTGAAACCCTAAAAAGATGCTCAGTTATACTCCCAAGTAAAATAAACAAATCAGAACAACATATTTTTACCTATGAAAATTTTCATAACCCTTTATTGGCAAAAGTATATAAACATAGGCACTCATACACTGTTGATAGAAACAAATTGGTGTAATCTTTCTAGAAGGCAGTTTAGCTCCATCAGAATTTAAATACTATATATAATTCTTTGATCCAGTTTTTCAGCTAGGCATTTAATTTTTGGTTTTTCTCCTCAGAATATTGGGGTTGAACCCAGGGCTTTGCACATGCTATGCAAATGCTCTACCACCAAGCTATATCCTTAACACTTTTAAAAAACTTTTACAACTTCCTAAATGGTATATACTGGATTCAAACTTGAGAGTCTCCTGCTTCAGCCTTCTAAGAATCTGGAATTACAGGCATTCCCCACTATTTATTCTTTAAATACATCTTTTATGTCAGTGGAGTTTTTGTTTTTGTTCTTTTACGGTGCTAATGATTAAACCCAGAGCCTTGTGCATACTAAGCAAACACTCTACCACACAACTATATCCTCAGCTCTAACCAAGTCTTTTTTTAAAAAGTGCAACAAATCAGGCATGATGGTATTCACTTGTAATCCCAGCGGTCTGGGAGGCTGAGGCAGGGTAATGACAAATTCAAGCCTAGCCCAAATAACTTAGCAAAACCCTGTCTCAAAATAAAATATTAAAAAAGAGCAGAAGATGCAGTTCCATGCAGAGGTCCTGAGTTCAATACTCAGTACCCAAAAAAAGGGTTAAACAATATAGATATACAGGACTGTTTATTGCAGCATTTTATAGTAGCAAAACAACCAAAAGCAACTAAAAGTTTACCAGCAGGGAATTAGAATATATAGGATCATAAGATAGTATTCTGTGCAGCTGTTAAAAAGAATAATACAGCCTAGTAAAGCACCTGCTTAGTGTGCTCCGTGTCTTGTGTTCAGTCACCAAAAATAGAGGGCAAAAAGGGTTCTAGATTGGATTTGCTTGGTAATATGGGTAGATTGATTTATATTTTATAACCTACAAAAATAAAGTGTGCTCTGTGTATCATGTATACTATGATTCCTTTACCAAGAAATTGAAAGAAATCACAAGGAAGTTTTTATGTGCAAAAACATATTTCTTAAAAGGAAGCATGGAAAAGTGATGCTAATAGTTAGGAGTAGTGAGATAAAAAATATTTTTGTTTATTTACCTTTAATCTTTTGGGTGCTCTTTTAATATTCTTATGTCTGTGTGTAATAATTTGTTTTTTAAAAAGTTAACAGACTCTTGGACATGAGATTTTTATGCTTTTATTTGCTATTCACAATTTAAGTAGTAAATGTTCTTAATGTCTTAGAAATATAGTAGTATAAAGACAAAGGAAAAAGTTTACAGACTATTCTTTCCTTATAATCCTCTTGAGTTTGCTCTTCCTTTGATTAGCTTGAAAATTAAATTTCTGGGAGCTTCAAAAGAAAGAAATTTGAAAAGCCCCAATAGATCCAATAATTAAGTAGAATAAACTTTCCAGGTTTTATCCTAGGCCAGTGGTAGCAAACTTATAGCACAGCAGGCTATTTATTATCACTGAAAACTAAAAGGTTTGCCAACTGCTCTAGACTATTTTGAAGTTATTTTATCTTAGAATTTTTTCTTTATAATTTTGAATCAAAAGAAAAGGATTTAGCTCATTTGTGCCCTGCCTGGCAAACCTAAGGTGCTAAGTTCAATTCCCAATACTGAAAAAACAAAACAAAACAGGGTACTAAAATATAGGAAGGGTAGTGTTTTAAAATTTACAGTATGACAATATTTAACTGGTTCAATAAGATGAAAATACATAATCAGTTCATGTTGAGACTGGATGTTGATTGATTGCAGGATTATACACATGAATTCCATAAAACCAAAGCAAACTTTGTGGCAATACGAGAAAGGGAGAATCTCATGGGATCAGTACGAAAAGATATTGAGTAAGTTACTTTTTATATTATTTTATAGAATGTTTATTCAGATATAAAATATATCTGTAATTAGTTGCAAATTAAGTAGCAAAACCAGGGTTTGTATTTCAGGGTTTCTGATTTCCATCTTACTGTTCTTTGAATATTGCTGCTACATTAGAACCCTAATCTACTTTGCCAGTCCCATCTTCTATTTCTCCTGGGCCTACTGTTGTCTCATTACTTTTTTGTCTGAATTCAAAATCCAGCTTAGGTGATAGCTTCATGAGTTGTTCTCTGATCTCTTACTATTGTAAGCATTACAAGATTAGCAATAACTGGAGCGCTCTACATTTCCTTTACTGATTACTGCTCATCTTCTATTCTCTCTTTCTCCACAATTACATATTCTGGTAGCTACTTATGCAGCTTTTCTTTTCCTGAAATTATGAAGTATGTGATTTTTCACAGAGCTATAGAAACATATTACATCAAAATATTTAACAACTTCAATAATTTTATGCTATTTCAGTCCACAAATTCAAAGATTTGTCCTTTTTTCCATGCCCTCTCCTTATCTGATGTATTCTAAAATTTTCTACATATTTTTGAAAATTTTTCACAACTGAACTTAACTGATGAAATTGAGTAATATAGGCATCTGATTGAAGCTGAAGACTTTCCTATGTTGGACCATCTAGTGTACTTATCATTGTTTTATTAATGACAAGTTTAGGAAACTGAGGTCTCATATTATGTGTGTATGTGTATTCTGAGAAACATTTTCCTAGAGATCTTTTGTTTTGTTGTGCTATTATGACAGTTTTAACAGTAAGACAGTGGTGGGCTAGGGATTTAGCTCGGTGGTTCCAGCACCTGCCTTGCAAGCACAAAGTTCTGAGTCTGATCTGGGCTCCCAGAAAAAGAAGAAAACCGTAAGACAGTTGTAACATTGTTTGTCCTAATGGTATATGTAGGTCTTTTTTATTTTTTATACAGTTGAATTCTGTATACATTTTGAAGAATGTAGTGAGAACGGTTGTAGAAGACAACCTTTAATATCTAGATATTTAGTTTCTCCACTATTTGTGGGAACCATAGGTGCAACTTACTTTTTTTGAAAAATGACAATTTATAGTTGTTGTTTTTTTTTTTTTTTTTTTTGAGACAGGGTCTCGCTTTGTAGTTCAGGCTGGCCCTGAGCTCACTATGTAGCCCAGGCAAGCCTCGAACTCAGCAATCCGCTTCTCTCTGCCTCCCAAGTGCTGGGATTATAGGCGTGAGCCACCACGCCCGGCACTGAAAAATGACAATATAAAAAGTCCATCCATTCATTAAATTTTTTCCTAAGTAGGATATTGTATCAGAAACAACAAAAGGTAGAAATGAAAAGACCAATTTGGCCTTGTAGTACTTTATAGTTTAGGTGCCAAACGAGAGAAAGATACATACTCAGATTAGGTGCCAAAGGAGAGAAAGATACATACTCAGATTAGCAAATACAAAGGAGAATGACACCTGAGAGAGTTTTACAGTTTTTTGCAGTTTACACATTACTTTTCCATGAGTTATCCCTTTTTGGCTTCACAATAGTTTGATAAAGATAGAAGTCACTAGTCTCATTTTATAAAACTTGGTATCAAGAGACTTAACAAAGGTTATCAGGCTAATAAGTGACAGAGTATGGATTTAATTTCAAGTCATCAGTATTCCAAATTCAGTATGTTGGTGTCATTCTGTTTGTAGTGTTTTGTGCATGACTGCTCTGCCAGTAGTTCGATTTTAGCAGTGTGACTATCTTTTTGGTTATAGCAGTGTTTGTGCAGTTTCCTGAGTTTTTCAAACTGTTCTTAATACTTCATGTTAGCAGGAAATTTTAAAAAGCCAAAAGTGTTGGCACTAATGTAATTTTTTTTTTTTTTTTGAGATACAGTCTCGCTTTGTAGTTCGGGCTGGCTCTGAGCTCACTATGTAACCTAGGCAAGCTTCGAACTCAGTAATCCTCCTGTCTCTGCCTCCGGAGTGCTGGGATTACAGGCGTGAGCCACCACGCCCAGCTAGACTAATGTAAATTTTAATGTACTGGAAACTAAGAAATATTGCAGTGTTCCAAAATTGGCACTTCCTAGAACAGTTCATTTCAGTATTCATTTAAGGCTTCAGTTGTTGGATGTTAGGAAAGAAAATAGATTTGTGTGTGATATACCAATCAGTCCAACACTTTGTTTCTATGTGAGAAAATTAATATATAGAAGATAGCATAAAAAGGAAAAGTAAGGTCTTAGTTGTTTAAGAATATTGGTTTATTTCGTTGAAAAAACAGTCTCTTGTGAAACAGAGCCAGGCTTGGTAACACATCCCTGTAGTCCCAGCTATTCAGGAGGCTGCGGCAGGAGGATTGCAAATTCAGGACCTGCCTGGGCAAGATACAGTGACCTGTCTCAAGGGAAAAAAAAAATGTAAAAACATTCATATTTGTCTATTTATGATAGCACTTTTGGACCAAAATATAAAAGCATTCTATACTTTATTCATTCAAAAACTAGAGAGAATCAGTGCATCTACTTTTGATAATCACCAGAGTCAGTCACTTCATCTGATTTTGAATTATCTTTCAAAAATGTTCTTAAATTTTTTTTATGTTATTTTAGGTCATATAAAAGTGGGTCTGGAGTAAACAACAGGAGAACGGAACTCTTTCTGAAAGAACATGAACACCTTCGAAAGTAGGTATTATTTTCTTTCCCCACCCTGGTACTGGGAATCAAACTCAGGCCCTTGCACTTGCCAGGCAGCCCTGGTGCCCCTGAGCTACATCCCTGGCAAAACGAGTTACTATTGAGTGTACGAGTACTATGTAGTTTCTCTTCTTATTAATTCATTTACTTATGTAACATTTAATGGCTTATGTTTTATATGTCATAATTCATTTAATTCTCCTAATGACCCTACTCAGTACAAATGGAATTAAAACTGTTCTATCTATAATTAGAAAAGTGCTATACTATTGTTTTACTTCACTTTTTTTTTTTTTTTTTGGGTGATATCAGGGATTGAGCTCGGGCCCTTGTGCCTACAAGGCAGGTGCAATGCAACTGAGCTACAAGCCCCAGCCTTATTTCACTTATGTTTTTACCTGTAACATTTTTTTTATTACATTAATATATTTTTCTATTTAGCAATTCTCTTGGTTCTAATACTTTTGTCCATGCTATAGTTTTATTAGTAATGTCAGTAGGCTTTAGAAAGGGTTATTAAGCCATATATCGAATGCCCCCGAAACTTTTCCAGGATTTTAAAAGAAAACCTACAAAAGTATGAACTATATGTGCATTTTAACACAAGTCATTATAGTCTATTTCTGTGTCATTTGTCTTTCTCTGAAATACAGTGGATTTTTTTTTTTTTTTTTTTTTTTTTGAGACAGGGTCTCGCTTTGTAGTTCAGGCTGGCCCTGAGCTCACTGTGTAGCCCAGGCAAGCCTCGAACTCAGCAATCCTCCTGTCTCTGCCTCCCGAGTGCTGGGATTACAGGCGTGAGCCACCACGCCCGGCTTAGTGGATTTTTTAAATATATATTTATGGTAGAACTGAAAAGATCAGAAAACTGCTCTCTAAACTCAGCCTGTAAGCTGCTTGTAAAATGATAATTTCAAGTATTATATTGATGTTCACTATAGAATGTCATAAATTAGTGATGTTATATGAGCTTAGGATACTGGTTCAATTCATGTGTCCTTATAGACCACCACTTTAAATATAAGCTGTTAAAATCAAACCCAGAAAGCCAGGTGCAATGGTACATTATCTCTAGTCCCAGCTACTTACATGGCTGGATCCAGAGGATTGTGTTAGTCTGGTATTTGAGACCAGCCCAGGCGGTATAGTGAGATGCTATCTCAAAACAATAAAAGTAGAAAAGCAAAGCCTAAAACTTAACAACAGAAAACACAGAAAGATCAAGGTCTTTGTATGTATGCATGCTGAGAATGGAGCCCAGGACTTTAGTGATAGTCAAAACTCAATGAGTGGGGCCGGAGGGTTAGCTCAGTGGTTCCGGAGCCTGCCTCGCAAGCGCAAGGTCCTGAGTTCGAATGCCTGGCGTGGTGGCTCATGCCTGTCATCCCAGCACTCGGGAGGTGGAGACAGGAGGATTGCTGAGTTTGCGACGGCTTGCCTGGGCACCATAGTGAGCTCAGGGCCAGCCTGAACTACAAAGCGAGACCCTGTCTCAAAAAGCAAAACAAAAAACAAAAAAACTCATTGAGCCACACTGCCAACTGATCAAGGTTTATGTTTTGTTTTTTGTTTTTTGAGACAGGGTCTCACTTTGTAGTTCAAGCTGGCCCTAAACTCACTATGTAGCTCAGGCAAGTCTCGAACTCAACAGTCCTCCTGCCTCTGCCTCCCAAGTTCTGGGATTGCAGACTTGAGCCATCAATCCTGGCATTTGTGGTATATGGTACTGATTGCCAGTGGGTGTGGCCACCGTGCACAGTGTTGTATGTGGTTACCGGGGATCAAACCAGGGACCTTGTGCTTGCTAGGCAGGTGCTGGAACCACTGAGGTAAATCTCCAGTCCTCAAGGTGTTTTTTAAGAGCCTGCGTGCGTGTAGTATTGGAACTAGTTATTCTTTCTGAATTTGTTGAATATTATTGACTGGCACCAGGGGGCAGTGTCTCCTCAAGTATGCTTAGTTTAGTCATTCACAGTTTTCATAGTTTTTGTATTTGAAAAACACTACCATAAAGAGAATTTTCTATTGCATCCAAAACTGTATTAATATATTTGAGGAGACAGTAATTTGAGGAGTGCCATATTCAAGTAGTACCAAAATAAGATTAGATTACATTAGTGTTTCTATAGTACCTCAA
Source organism: Thryonomys swinderianus (assembly GCA_004025085.1). NCBI lineage: Eukaryota > Metazoa > Chordata > Mammalia > Rodentia > Thryonomyidae > Thryonomys > Thryonomys swinderianus. The sequence goes on along the minus strand of PVIC010004798.1, from coordinate 6,411 downwards.
AAACAAATTAAACAGAAATACAGTAGTTCTTTTTTTTTTGGAAACAGGGTCTCGCTTTTGTAGTTCAGGCTGGCCCTGCACTCACTATGTAGCCCAGGCAAACCACTGTGAACTCAGCAATCCTCCTGTCTCTGCCTCCCAAGTGCTGAGATTACAGGCGTGAGCCACCACGCCCAGCACTGTGGTATGTGGTATTGATGGCTGGTGGGCGTGAGTCTCCATGCCCAGCATTGTATGTGGTTACTGGGATCGAACTCAGGACCTTGGGCTTGCGCGGCAGGCATTGGAACCACTGAGCTAAATCTCTGGCCCAGTTCATTTTTATTTTAAGATTGTTTTATTTAGTTCAGTGAGGAATGGTGCTGGGGTATTTTTTTGTTTGTTTGTTTTTTGAGACAGGGTCTCGCTTTGTAGTTCAGGCTGCCCCTGAGCTCACTACGGAGCCCCGGCAAGCCTCAGACTCAGCAATCCTGTCTTTACCTCCTGAGTGCTGGGATGACAGGTGTGAGCCACCACGCCCAGCACCGTGGTTTGTGTGCTGATTGCCGGTGGGCATGAGTCACCACACCTGGTATTGTTGTATGTGATTACCAGGATTGAACTCAGGACCTTGTGCTTGCGAGGCAAGTGCCAGAAGCACTGAGCTAAATCTCTGGCCCAGTGCTGGTATTTTGATTGAGATTGCACTAAATCTATTCAACAGTTTTGGTAATATAATTGTTTTGACAGTATCAGTTCTACCTATACAGGAACAGGAGAAATCTTTCCATTTTGTCCTGTCCTCTTCAGTCGCCTTTTTGAGAATAATATAGCTTTAGGTGTACAGATCACTCACATCCTTGGTTAGATTCAGTCCTAATTATTTTTCTTGATGCTATTATAAATAGTATTGTTTTCCTAATTTCTTTCTCAGTGGGTTCATTGTTGATGTATAGGAATGTTTTTGAATTTTGTGTTGATTTTTTTTATCCTGGTACATTCCTGAATTTGGTTATTTATTCTAGAAGTCCTTTGGTGAAATATTTTGAGTCGGGGCTGGAGATTTAGCTCAGTGGTTCTGGTGCCTGCCTCACAAGCGCAAGACCCTGACTGAGTTCGATCCCGGTAACCACATACAATGCTGGGCATGGTGGCTCACGCCCACCAGCAATCAATACCACATACCACAGTGCCAGGTGTGGTGGCTCACATCTGTCATCCCAGCACTCGGGAGGCAGAGGCAGGAGGATTACTGAGTTTGAGGCTTGCGTGGGCTACATAGGGGCCAACCTCAGGGCCAACCTGAACTACAAAGCGAGACCCTGTCTCAAAAAAAACAAAAAAATTTAGGGTCTTCTATGTAGAGGATCATGCTATCTGCAAAAGGGTGGGTTGACTTCTTCCGTTCCACACTGGATCTCAGCTAAAAGGCCAAGAAGCAATGACTTCTTCCATTCTTAAAGTATCCCTTTTATTTCTTCTCCCTGATTGCTCTGGCTGAAGTTTTGAGTACTTCTGAACAGGAAGGAGTTTTTCGATGTTGAACACCCTTGTCTTGTTTCTGATTATAGGGGGTGAATCCTCTATCTTTTCCCTATTTAATAGTGTTAGATATCTATCACTTTGTTAAAAATGGCTTTTAATCCAATTGAGTTAAGGTCTTTCTGTATCTATTTTCCTCAGGGTTTTTATCATGAACAGATGGTAGATTTTGTCAAAAGCTTTTTTGTGTGTCGAGATGATCATGTGATTTTTGTCCTTCTAATTAGGTGATGTGTATTTGTTGATTTGTGTATGTTGAACCATCCTTGCATCCCTGGAATGAAGCCTACTTGGTCATGATGTAAGATTTTTTTTAAGATTGTTTCATTTTGTTTGCCAGTGTCAAGTTGAGGGTCTTTGCACCTATATTCATTAAAAAGATTAGCCTGTAATTTTCTTTTTTTAGTGGTGTACTTGTCTGCTTTTAGAGTCAAGGTAACGATAGCTCCCATGTATTACTTTGGCAATTACTTTCCCTTTTAATTTCATAAAAGAGTTTGAAAAATATTGACATTAGATCTTTCCTAAAGTTCATGTAGAATTCAGTGGTGAATCTGTCAAATCCTAGACTTTTCTTAGTTGGTAGATTTTTTTTTATTACTGCTTCAGTTTTATTGTTTATTGCTGGATTATTCAATTTTTATATCTCCTTGGTTCACTTTTAGTAATTCATATATATCTAGGAATTTATCTATTTCTTCTGGGTTTTCCAGTTTATTAAAGTCCAGGTTTTCAGAGTAGTTGCAAATAATATTCTAGATTTCAGTAATGTCCATTGTGATTTTGTCCTTAATTTGTAATGTCATTGATATGGATTGGTTCTTTTTTGGTAAGATTGGCTAAGGGATTATCTGTTTTGTTTATTCCTTAAGGAGTTCTTCAATTCATTGGCTTTTTTTAGGGGGGGTTGTTTGTTTTAGGGTGTTTTTTAAGTTTGAATTTCATTCATTTCTGCTTTGATCTTTATAATTTCTTTCCTTTGTACTAGATTTGGATTTGGATTGTTCTTATATTTCTAGAACCTTGAGGTTTATCATTAGGGTATTTATTTGAACTCAGTCTTTTTTTTTCTGATGTGGCATTCACAACTGTAAATTCCCTCCAAGGACTGTTTTCATTGTGTCCAGTAGGTTCTTGTATATTGTACTGGTATTTATCATTTTATTCTAGGAACTAATTTCTTCCATGGTTCATTGATCATTCAAAAAAGCAATATTTAATCTCTGTGTCTGCATAATTTCTGTGGTTTCTTTTGTATTGACTTCTACTTTATTGCACTGTGATCTAATAATACGCACAGGATAACTGATTCATTTATATTTTATATAAGAATGTTTGATGAGTTTGTATGTGGTCTGTTCCATGTGCTGCTGAGGAGGTGTACTCTGTTGTGGGGTTGAATGTTGTAGGTGTTTAAGTGCATTTGTTAAAGATGTGATTCAACTTTGATATTTCTGTGGGTTTTTTCCCTTTTTGTCTAGTTGATCTATTTGTGATAATGGAATGTTGAGGTTCCCCCACTATAACTGTGTTAATATTTGTTTACTTTTTTATGTTCAGTAGTATTTGTTTTATACAGGTGAATGTCCTGTTGTTTGGTGCATATATTTTTTAAATTATTATTTCTTTCTGTTGAATTGTTCCCTTAACCAATATATAGTGACCTTCTTCATCTCTTCTGGACAGTTTTGGTTTGAAGTGCACTTTGTCTGAAAAGTATGATAGTTATTCCTGCTTGTTTTGGAGTTCTCATTGTATGGAATATTGCTTTACATTCTTTGACTTTTAGTCTTATAACTTTCTCTGTGGATTAAATGTATTTCTTGTATACAGCATACCATTGAGTTTTCTTTTTGATGCAGTCAGCCAATCTATGTCTTTTGATTAGGGAGTTTAGAAAGTTTACATTGAGAGTTATTACTGAAAGGTACCAACTTTTTCCTATCTTTGTATTATTTTCTTGTTGATTCTCTCTCAGCCCTGCCTAATTCCTCACTTTATATGATATATTCATTCTGTTAGACTTTTTAGCATTATTGGCTTCATTATCTCTTTTTGGGATATCCTTGAAAATTTTGGGAAGTGTTGATTTTGTGGTCATTAATTTTTTGGTGCTCTTTGTCATGGGAAAAGACCTTATTTCTCCATCAATTTTGAGAGGTGGTCTGTAAAATATATTAGTCTGGGGCCAGAGATTTAGCTCAGTGTTTCCGGTGCCTGCCTTGCAAGTGCAAGGTCCTGAGTTTGATCCCTGGTAACCACATACAGTGCTGGGTGCAGTGACTCACGCCCCACCAGCAATCAATACCACATACCACAGTGCCAGGTGTGGCTCATGCCTATAATCCCAGCACTCAGGAGGCAGAGACAGGAGGATTGCTGATTTCAAGGTTTGCCTGGGCTACATAGTGAACTCAGGGCCAGCCTGAACTACAAAGCAAGACCCTGTCTCCAAACAAACAAACAAACAAACAAACAAAATATATATATATATATATAAATAATTAGTCTGGATTGGTGTTTTCTTTGACACTTCACTCCAAGCTCTGTGGGACTTTAAGGTTTGTGTTGAGAAATCTGCTATAATTCTACTGGTTTATTTTCTAAGTGATTTGTTACTTTTCTCCAATAGATTTTAAGATTCTGTCCTTGTTTTGGTCTTCTGGGATTTTGGTTATGATGCATTGTAGAAAAATTCTTTTCTAATTGTGGCTATTTGGGATTCTATATACCTTGCTTATATGTACATTACATTCTGTCCCCATATTTGGAAAGATTTCTGTAAAAAAAAAAAAAAGGTTTTTTATGCCACTATGCTGTCTTCTGATTCTTCACTAATCCATTTAATCTAAGGTGAATGTTTTTGCATCATCTAGCAGCTGTGAATTCATTTTCAAATTCTCATGTTTTTAAGACATTTCTGATTATATGGTCACCTGTATCAGTCCTGTTATCTAGTTTTGACAATGTGTTCTCATAGTGGTCACTTCTGCTCCCATACTTTCAAAAGAGTTTTCTATCTCTTGAATTTCTTTCTGTTTGTGACCTTTTCATGAACTAATTTTTTGCTGATTCTTTCCTTTTTTGTTGTTTTTTGTTTGGTTGGTTTTTTTTGTTGGTATCGGGGATTGAACTCAGGCCCTTGCGCTTGCAAGCCAGGTGTGGTGCCACTGAGCTGAATCCCCTGCCTCTTCCATTTTGTTTAGCTCAGCCAGATTTTTATTAGTATCTTCTGTAAGCTCACCATTTTGTTTATAAAGTGTCATCTGTTTTGTCTTTGAGCTCACCAAACATCTGTTGATCTATTTTTTGTTTTATCTTTTTGTCTCCTCTTTTATAACTTTGTACAATACAACTCTTTTGCTTTTGATTTCTTCTTCATCTGTGCCCCATGTGTTTGGGGAGTTAGAAATTTTGTAAAGCATTTTGTTCTCTTGTCATATTTCTGATGTGTTTTGTTTGATTATAGTATGGTCTTAGTTTTTTGTTATCTGAGTTTTTTTAGATACTTTGTGTTCCTTTCAACATTCTTGTGAAAAGTTTGTATGTTCATTCTATACAAAGAAAAACTGAGACAGAATGAAATTTAGTGGAATATGAACTTTAGGTGAATTAGAGGATTTGGTAAAACTACAGCTAAGGGTTTAATCACTGCTATCAATATTAGAACATGGAACTTCCAAATGGCTGTTAAAAATTAAAGCATGTCCTTTAAAAATAAAAAACGTTAGGTAATAAAATCATGACCTAATATGTTTACAAAATAATATGAAAGTTTTCTCTGGTTTTTCAGTGTTGTATTTCATTTACCTAGTGCTTTGAGGAAGAATTGGCAAGAATTTTTTTTAGAATAACTTTTTTATAAAACAGAAGTTTTAGATCACCATTGTAGTTTCCATTTTAGAAAGCATGAATAGTGCAATAACAAAAAATTGAAATCACTTATTAGCACAGAGTAATATTTTTAACTTATCAGTAAATTATGAGCCTTTTCCATGTTATTTGATAATTTTTCCATGGTTATTATTTTTTTACTTTGGTTATTTGGGGTTTTTCTGGGAAAGAATCTTTTAAAATATACTCTGTGTGTGTGTGTGTGTGTCCCATAATTCAGATAAACCATAATTTATGTAATTATTTCCCTAATAATGGCCTTTTAGATTATTTTCAGTTTTTACTATTCTACATAGTAAGGTCTTAGCATATATTCCTAAGTATTTTATGATAAACTCTTAAAATTAGAATCATGAGTAAAAAATATATTCATTTTAAAGCTTTTGATGTAATATTATAAGGTTTGCTTATATATATATATTATATATATATATATAAGGTATATACATATATATATATATATACATACCCCTCCAGTGCCCTTACTAACTCTGATGTTTTTTTTTCTATTGCTGAAGTTCAAACCCAACACCTCATACCTGCTGGTTAAACATTCTGCAATTGAGCTCTACCCCCAGCTCTGTGATTTTTTTTCTCTTAATTTTACTTGTCAGAACATCCAAAATATTATCATTTCAACATATAATCAATATAAAAATACTGAATTATTTTGCCTTCTTTTTGTACTCTTGTCTTGAAATCTGTGATTTTTTTTAAATTCATGCGAATAATAGAAGTACTATAAAAATTTCAGGCAAAAATAAATTTTTTTTTTTTTTTTTTTTGCTTTTTGGAGACAGGGTCTCGCTTTGTAGTTCAGGCTGGCCCTGAGCTCACTATGGTGCCCAGGCAAGTGACCGCGAACTCAGCAATCCTCCTGTCCCTGCCTCCCGAGTGCTGGGATTACAGGCGTGAGCCACCACGCCCAGCATTATACGTGGTAACCGGGGATCGAACTCAGGTCCTTGCGCTTGCAAGGCAGGCGCCGGAACCACT
>PVIC010004797.1:0-60769 GCA_004025085.1 Thryonomys swinderianus | reverse complement strand
TGGCCCTGGGCAGCTCACCATTGACCTGGAGGTCATACTGCAGTTCTGTGCTGCCGGCCACATTGGAAGCCACACAGCGGTAACTCCCAGCATCAGAAAGCCGGGCTCGCTCAATGCGGAGGCCTCTTCCGTCCGCAGATACCGCCACCCCTGTCTGGGCAGAGATGGGCCGGCGGCCCTTGAACCAGGAGACCTCTGGAGAAGAGAGCAGAGAAGCAGGGAGTCCTGCTGGTGCCAGGGCACCCGAGAGAAGCCTCCAGGGTGGTCACACTTTTTTCAGGCGCTAGAGAATCAGTTCTTCAGGAAAGGAGCAGAGCAGGACAAGGCGGATGTGCTGAGGCCGCAGTGGCAGATGGGAAAGGCAGGAGCAGGTGGTGTAGACGTGCCTCCTCTCCCGATTACTCCCACAAGACCCGCGTGCCCAACACACTCCTTGCCCCAGCACCCTGCCTTCCTCAGCAGCTGGTCTAGGTAAGACAGACACCACTGGGGCCCCCGGGTCTGTTTCTCGCTCCAGCCTGAGGCAGCCCTGCGGAGGTGCAAACTAAGCAGAGCCTCTGAGTTGGCCACAGCCCCCGGGCGATGGGGCACAATGCGCAGGTTGACAATTAGATAAATGGGAGTTTAGATCGGTAAGTAAGCAGGAGACAGGACAGCCGGGCGAGGGCCTGTGCCATCCCCCAAATGTCCCCAGGGCTCGCTGGGTGAGCTCCATGGGCCCTGGGAGAGGCTTACCGGGAGGAGGCACCCCTGAAGCCAGGCACTCCAAGGTCACAGACGCGTTCTCCAGTACCGCCTGGTTGATGGGCCCTGGCTCAATGCTGGGGGGCACTAGGAGGAGATGAGGAGAGACTCAGCTTGGGGATAGCGGGCATCTCTCATCCTGGCCAAGCCCAGTACCCCTGGCCATCCTCCCATGGCCAAGAGCAAGATCTGGGGCAAGGGCACGGCAGGCAGGGATTTGCCCGCCCTGGCAAGGACACAAATGGACCTAAGCATTAACCTAACAGGGCGGGCCAGGCCTGCCCCCTGCATCTGGCAGGAGCCCGGGGGAGCTGTGGCTTCATCTCAGGCCGCCTGCGTCCTCTGGAGGTGGCACACACTGCAGTTCTCCGGAATCCTGCCCAGGCCCAAGGACCTCCCCGGATGGCTGCCACCCGGCCTCCCTGCTTCCTCACCCAAGACCCTGACCGCCACGTCCCGCCTGCTCTCCCCGGCCAGGTTGGTGGCTGCGCAGGTGTAGATGCCTTCGTCCCTCAGGTCCGCCTTCTCGATCTGGGGGAGGAGGGGCCAGAGTGCGCACCGGGGCTGCTTGAACAGACAGCCACCGACTGGGGGCGCAGGGGCCAGAGTCGGGGCTGGGAGGGACAGGTGGTAGCCAGGATGCTGGGGACCCCTGGGAAAGCAGGGTGCGGGGAGTTTGGGGCGCTCAGATTCCTACAGTCTCCAGCATGATTCCCTCCCTCTGTTCCCCCTCTGACGGCCGAAGCCCCTGGGAGCTTGAAGAGGTGAAGGGCCCCTCCTCTCCAGGCCCAGCAGCCAGGCCCACCAAGTGCCCTAGGCTGACAGGGCTCTGTGCCCCCAACACCAAGTCTCTGCATAAGGCCTGCAGGACCCATGAGAGTGGCTCCTCCTCCCGTGCCCACCTGGCCCACCAACCCTAGGGCTCCTAAATGTACCTGCAGGGTCCCCCCTGAGGTTGCCAGGGCCACCCCATCCTTCCACCAACGGAGGCTCGGGGGAGGCGCCCCGGCCCCAACACACTGGAGGGTCACAGACTGCAGGAAAGCGGCCGTGATGTTCTCACCCCCGACGATGTTGACTGACGGGAGCTCTGTGCAGGTGGAGGGGGGGGGTCTGGGTCAGGCTAAGAGGGGTGCAGCAATCCCCTTGACGTCTGTGGGTGAAGGGGTGGCCTTGCGGGGTGTCACTAAAGTCTGGTCTCTAGCTTGCCAGACGGTCCCCACAAACACCAGCTCGGAGGGAGGAGCCTTTCCTTCAGGGGCTCTCGCCCCGCCCACCCACCACCCCAGCCCTCCCCGCCCCGCAATGGACAGCGACTGAGGCTGGCGCAGTGCCCGCCCCGAACACAGCAGGGAAAGGCAGCTGTGTGCGGCTCTCTCAGGGCTCGAAGGGCAGCAGCAGGGGTGACGACCACCGGGGCAGCCCCAGGGCGCAGGCGGCTCTGGCCTTCAGTCTGGGCGCGGGACCAGGGCGTTCAAAGGGCTGCGTGAGGTTCCAGGTTGTGAGCAGAAAGGGTGGGTGGAAGGGTGGGCGGGGAAGGGCCGAGGGGAGCCCGGCCTGCCACACCCACATCTCGGGGGACCTGGGACACCAAGCGGGGGCGGACGAGCCCCTATCCCCCCAAGCCTGCCGCTGCTTCTGACTCCGCCTGGCATCTGCATCTGCCCCGAGGCCAGGACAGGCTCACCGTGCACAGACACTTCCACCTCGGCCCCTGCGGTGCCCGCGTCGTTGGTGGCCTGGCAGGCGAAGAGGCCTTCGTGGCTCGGCTCCACACGGTCGATGCGCAGCGCAGTGCCCTGTGAGGCCACCCGCACCCCAGCCAGCTCCTCGGCAGGACGCCCGTTCCGCAGCCACCTAGGGTGAGGCCGGAAGCGCTGCCCCACAACAGGCGGGAGGCTTCCTTCCCCCAGGGTTCGGCCCAGCCCCGATCCTGGGAATGGGAGCAGACCCCTCCCCATGCCACCCCACCGCCTGCGTCTGCCCGCCCAGCCCTGGCCCCATGCCCATACATACCGGATGGTGGGCACCGGCAAGCCCGAGGCCTGGCAGGGGAGCTCCAAGGATTGTCCCACAACGGTGGTCACCTGGCCCAAGCCTTCCGCCACCAGGAGCTGTGGGGGCACTGCAGGCAGGACACACAGCTGGCGGCGGAGCCGGGCAAGTCTCCCCACAAGCTGCCAGAGCTGGCCGAGGGGCCCGCTTGTTTCCTGTCACCTCCCCCGGCTGAGTCCCAACAGTCCGGCCTGCGTGTCCTGCTTCCTGCCACACGGCGCAGACTGGCACAGCGGAGAAGCGGGGCGCGTCGGCGAGTGGCTGACGAGCGGGGACTCGGGCCAGCACTCACGCCGGCCTCGGGGCTGGGGACGTTCTAGCCCTTTCTGGTGCTGAGGTCGGACCCAAAGCCTCCTCTCCCCCGAGGCCGGCACCCGGCCGCGGAGCCCCACAGCAGCCCTGACGCCCCGACTAGCGTGCAGCCTGCAGCATGGCGTCCCCACCGGTGACCTGTCCCTGGGACGGAGGACCCTGGACTCCAGGCCTCAGGCGCTCCCAGCTGAGCCTTACGCCCTCATCCACATCATGCAAGGCAGGGGCACCGTGGACCCTGCAGCCCGCGCCCCCGCAGGGCTCAGACAGGCAGGGCAGAGCTCTGCTTCCCTGGCCAGCTCACCCTGCACGTCCACGGAGTACTGCAGCACAGCCTCGCCCGCGGGGCTGCTGGCGACACAGCTGTACAGACCCCTGGATGCCTCCCCCGGGCTCTGCAGCCACAGCGCGCCGTCCGGCTCCAGCCACGTCCCATTGTTTGCGGCCACGGGCAGCCCCTCGTGCTGCCACGACACAGTGGGAGGCGGGAAGCCTCGGGCCACGCACTCTAGCGCCAAGGGCCTCCCGGCCACAGCCTGCACCGCGTACGGCCCTCCACTGGCGCCCTCGATGGTGGGTGCAACTGGGGGGGAGGGGAGGGGTGCTCAGGGCCCAGCAGCCGCCCGCCGCAGGAACCCTGCACAGACCCCTCGGCCCGAAGCCCCCCCCTCCTGCCCCTAGGCCCACACTCCCTCTGTCCCGCCACCACCCGGAACGCATCCCCGGCAGGCACCCCCTTGTCTGTGTGTCCAGGGTCCCCACGGTGGGTCTCACTGACTGGGGGGCTCCTAGCTCAGCCACTGGTGGCCAGGGGGACAGGATTGGAGAGTAGGGCTTCCCTCTTGCCCTTTGGGGGTGCCCCCTGGAGAGGCTGCACTGGTGGCACCATTGCTGGGGGACCAAGGAAATTCTGGACTGGGATCGAGGTGCTTTTCAACCCTGTCTGGATCCTAAGGAGCCCTGAAAATGGAATGCGTGTGCATGCATACACATGGACACATGCACACACGCAAACACACTCTCCCAGGGGTCCTCACATGCCCAAATAACCAGGCCCAGAGGCTCAGAGAACCCTTTGCATCTTGGGGCCACTGAGCCCTGGCTGAGCCTCCGTGAGGAGGATCCCCAGCAGCTAGCATGTCACCCCCGACTTCCCAGGGACCTGCTCGCCCCACCCAGGCCCACCTTCCCTCTGGGGCCCTCAGATGTCCCACGAGCCCCTCGCTCAGGATCACGTGACACTGAGGTCACCAGCGGGGCTTGTGGATCAGTCCCTTCAGGGCCGAGTGTGGTCCCCTCCCCACACTGATCTCCCCGGTTCTGAGAGCCTGGCCAGTTCATCCTCCCGTGGGGACAGAGAGACGGGTCCCCTCAGCAGCCGAATGACCAGCTTACGTTCCAAAGTCCCCCGAACCCAAGCTCAGGTCAGCAGTGAACCCCAAGCAGCTTCTCGCCTGGCCTTTGAGGCCAGCTTGGTGAAAAGCCTGGACCCGGCTGTGCCGCGTACCCGGATAGCCCCGCCCTGGGCCCCAGGCTCCCACCGCACAGCTCTTCGGTCTCCTTTCCCTGTCACCTCCGGCCACTGCGGCGGCCACCCTGTGGGCCTCTGGGGACCCGGCGGCCCCCGCACACGACTGCTCACCGTAAACCGCCAGCCTGGTGGCCTTCTCTGCGACACCCACAGGGTTGCTGGCCCTGCAGGTGTAGACCCCAGCGTCCGGTCCCTGGACTCGCTCCAGCTGCAGCTGCCGGCCGCCCCTGGCGAAGACCACCTCGGAGCTGGCGGGCAGCGGGGCCCCGTCCTTGAGCCAGGCAACGTCAGGGGCAGGGGAGCCTCGGGCCTCACAGAGGAGCTGCACCGGGTGACCCTCCATGACGGCCGCCTCGCCGGTCTCGTTGGAGCCCCAGATGGTCGGGGGTGCTGAGGAGGGCACGGCAGCGACGGGTCACGGGTGCCCCTGCAGGTGACCGTGCCCTCCCCCAGGGAAGCCTGCACGCGGCCTTGGCATGGGAGAGTGCAGGGGTCAGGATGCGGAGCCAGCCCCGCTCAGGGACGTGCTGGTGAGGGCAGCAGCACCAAGGGCTCAGGGACCCGTCTGTCTCTAACTCTGTATGACCCGGGCTAGGTCCTGTCCCCTCGCAGGGCCTCAGTCTCCCCATCTGTGGAATGGGGGCTGGACAAGATCACGGCTCCCCCAGGGTAAGGTCACCCCCCCCCGAGTGCCCAGGACAATTGCCAGGCACATGGCCCAGAGCAAGACGCTGCGCCCAGAATGCCTCCTCCCACCCGACCCGAGTGAAGACGCAGGGCCACTGCACCCCTCTCTCTGCTCCTGGCGAAGCACAGGAAGCGGGCACGGGCTGGAGCCTCCACCTGGGCACACTGTGCGGACTGGCACCCTGCCTCTCTTCAGCCCTATTTGCCATCCACGAGTGGCACGTATAGCTTCTCGGTGTGAAGAAATCTGGGAACATCTGGGCCTAGGCCAGATGGCCTCTGGCTCCCTACGGGCTTTCTCAGCAGGAGGCTCGCGCTGAGGGCCCTGCCTGTCCTCGTCGGCCCCTCCCGGGCAGAGGCAGCAGACAGGGGCTGGCAGGCACGGGCAGCTGGTGGCGCAGAAGGGGTCGGGTCTCACAGTGGACTCGGAGCTGGAAGTCCTGGGCCTGCTGGCCGGCTGGGCTGAAGGCCACGCACTGGTACCGCCCCTCGTCCCCCAGGCGGCTGCTGGCGATTCGGAGGACCTGGCCGTCCTCCCGGAGCTGGGCGCGGGGGTCTCCCGGCAGGACAGGCCTGCAGAGACATCAAGCGGAAACGGGTGGTTGGCCAGAGTGAAGGTGGGACAGCCAAGGGGACCACAGGGTGTGAAGGGCCAGTCGGCCACTCCTCCGGTCACCAGACTTCCAACCACGCTACAGAATTGCTTAGCCACAGAAAGGGCTGAAACGCTGGCAGCTGCTATGACGAAGATGAACCTGAAAGACTCGGCCCAGGCTAGCAAGCCACGCCAAAGGCCACCTGGCTCCGCCTCCTGCAAACGTCCGAACAGGCGCCAGTGAGGAGACAGGAAGCAGGCCGGTCATGGTCCCGGGGACAGGGACGTGGGCTGGGAAGTGGCTGCTGGTGGGCCCGGAGCTTCCCTTTGGGGTGATGAGGTGCTCTGGGCGTCAGCGGTGGCTGAGGTGGTGCGATGCTACCAGTGCACTCACAGCTCTTAAACTGTTGCTTTAAACTGGACACTTGTACATTATGGGAATTTTACCTAAAAATAACTTAGTTCGTTTTTTGAAAAGGGTCCCAAGGAGCGCGAAGACCCTGCCCGTGCCAACAGGATCCCTCAGGGTTCAGCCTCCCTGGGGCCTCGTCCAGCTGGCCCCAGACCCACGCTCAGCCCTGAGGCCCCACCAGGGAAGCCACTCACTGCCCGTCCTTGGTCCACTCCACCTGGGGGGTGGGGACCCCCGAGGTCCGACACTCCAGCTCCACATCAGCACCGGCCAAGCCCAGCACGTCCCGGGCGGCCCCGGCTCCCGGCATGGACGGAGGAACTGCAGGGCGAGAGAGCAGGAGGCTCCAGCACTGGGAGCCCGCTGGCCGCAGGGCCTTTGCCTGTGGGGTCCCCAAACTCCGGCTGGATGGGCCCCGCCCCGCAGTTCTCGGGAGCCTGCCCTGGCCTGGCCTGTGCAGCACCGGCCTCCTCCATACCTGTCCAGTGCTTCCCTGCCCAGCGCATGCCCAGGCCTCACTCACCCAGCACCAGGAGAGTGAAGTCCTTCCGGGTACCCCCGGCCTGGTTCTCCGCCCGGCAGGAGTAGAGGCCCGAGTCACCCTCCTCGACCCTGGGGAAGTGCAGGGTCCGCGCTGCATCCCGGAGGCGGTGGCCGCCGGCCTCAGGAATCTGGGCAGGAGAGGCCAGCAGGAGCCAGTGGCCACGAGCACCGAGGACACTGAGGCCCACTGGCGACCCAGTCCGAGGGCCTCAGGCTCCCAGAGTGCCGCTGGCCTCTCCCCAGGGCCCTCGTGCTTCGCCCCAGGGCTATGCCCTCTGTGTTGTCACATCACACCGTCATCCTGCAGGAGCCTGGCCTGAACACCACTCCAGGACGAAGGTCACGGCTTGCACTGCGGCCTGGCACACCCCTCAGACGCCTGTCCCCAGACACACCCCGGGCACACCCACCGGCCGCCCATCCTTCAGCCACGCGATCTCGGGGGCTGGAAAGCCATGTGCGTCACACTCCAGCGAGAGCGGCTGCCCGGCCACAGCTGACACGTTGCTCTCGTGCCCGTCCTCCCGGATCCTGGGGGGCACTGAGGGGTGAGGAGACACAGCAGCTGCCCCACCTCGCGACAGGCAGCCCGGACTCCCCAGCTTCCCTGCCGCTTGGCCGTCACTGACACCCCAGAGATCTGCCTCACCCAGCGACGGGCACAGCCCCGAAGGTGCCCAGTGCATGCCACACTTGGCCGCTCAGCTTTGAAAGAAGCAAGAGCCCTGGGCACATCAGGCTCTGCCCCCACCTGGCTCCGCAGCCACCCAGCAGGGCCTCAGAGTGGGTCTGGCTTTGTAGCACTTCCCAGGCAAGGGATTCATTAATGGGAGCAGCTGGGCCCAGGGAGCGGGCTCCGTTAGGACCACCAGGGGCCGCTGCTGCTCATCCGCCAGCAGGGGGAGCCCCAGCCCGTTCCACAGCGCCCCTCAGCCTGAGAGGCTCCTAGGATGAAGATGCCGGTGATACACACCATCATCATTACAGTAGTAGGGACTGAACCCGAGGTCTCTGCGTTGAGCTACATCTCTAGTCTATTTTTATTCTGAGAGAGTCTTGATACATCACTAAGACCTTCAGACCGTGTTCGAACTTGGAATCCTCCTGCCTCAGCCTCCCTGAACCCTGGAATTATTCCTTTGGTTTTAACCCAGAGGTGGGCTCTGGGCCTGTCTCCTGCTGTGATGCTCTTCATCTGGATGTAGCCACGGGACCCCTTAGTGTCCTGGCTGCTCCCCCACACTGCCACACAGGTCTCTCTGGACAGAGGGACACCATGCTTTGCCCTCCTCTGGCACCTGGAGACAGGACCTCGCACCCTCCGTGGAATGAGCTCATGGGCCTGGGGACCTGGCGCTTCCACCAGACCCTGGCATCACATGGGCCTCTGTGGGAGGTGGGCACCAGCTCTGGACCCTCTTACCATAGACCACCAGCTTGGCTCTCCTGGACGCGGAGCCCGCCTCGTTGGTAGCCTGGCACTCATACTCTCCGCCGTCCACAGGTGAGACCGAGGGCAGGAACAGGGACCCGTCATCCAGCACTGCCACGCCCGGCCGGCCACCCAGGGGCTCCAGGGAGGGGCCCTTGTGCCATGTGACCTGCGGCATGGGCGTGCCTGGAAGGGGCACAGCTGCCTCAGCGTGGGTGCCCGGGCTCCTCCCCTCCACCCCTCCCCTGGCCCCAGGGGCGCTCCGGGAGGTGGGGGCGGCCCGGCGCACAGTGAGTCCGCACAGCAGCTGCCTCGCGGGGCTGTGACTGTGTCCTTGCTGGCACCAGGTCCTGGGGCCTCTGCGAGTGCCCAGATCACCCAGCAGTCACCTCAGTGCCCGAGTGACAGACGCTGCCAGCCCACAGGCAGGTTACTGCCTCCTCCTCCTGCACCCGGCGCACTCGGGTGCCCCGAGACCCCCAAGGGAGCACCACTGCACGGACGCTCCCCACCCATCCAGCTCACCGCCGGGCCTGGGGCTGGCCTCTCCAGCGGGCTACAGACACCACCACCCCGTGTCCAACACAGAGGAGGCTGCAGGGCCGGAGCGATGCCCCGAAGGCGTCCCAAGGCCCCATCATCTCTCGGGGCTCTCTGTCCACGGCTGCTGCCCCCGCAAGGGGAGATGTGTGCATGCCACACACATGCACGCCACATACATGCCACACATATGCATACCCCATACACACACATACCGTGAACACACATGTCACATACACACCACATATCCCATACACTCAAACATTCCACAAATACGCCCTCCTGATCTGTCAGCTTCCCCTGGAAACCCTCTTCCTCCTGACACCAGTACCAGGCCGCAAGCCGCTGCCCGCCTTGGTGCAGAGTGCTGGGGAGACAGTGCGCCCCCTGCAGGCCAGCCCTGAGCCCCGGGACAAGGACCCAGGCCTCCGCCCCAAGGAGGAGGTGGAGTCCGAGCAGGTCCCTGGGGCCTGGCTTGCCAGGCACAGGGACACAGCACAGGGCCCTTAGCACTCAGAGCCCAGGCCGTGGTGGGCAGGCACCCTCCAGCTACCACCTCCCCGTGGCCAGGACCCCGAGGCTGCTTGCTGTTTCCAGAGTACAACACAAGGTGGCGCCAGTCAATGCTGCAGAGATCCCACTGGGCCCCCGCCCCAGGAGCTGTCGCCTCTCCTTGGAGTCGCTCGAGGAGCAACTGAGAACTGAGGCCACTGTCCCAGCTCCTGCAGGCTCTGCCACCGCCCTCCCTACCACACAAGGAGCCAACTCTAGGAGGCTACTTGGGCAGTGGGGTGCAGGGATCTGGGGACAGCGAGCTCAGGAAGCAGAGGCCACGCGGTCACTACGAGTTCCCTGCTCACTGCCAGGCCTGGTGCTGGGCCCCAGCCCATTGTGGTCCCTGAGGCCTCCCAGCAGCCTCCTGCAGGGATGCGTATGTCCCCTCATGCAGGTGAGGAAACTGAGGCTCGGGCTCAGAACAGAGGCGTGAGCTACCCCAGTCACACAGCCAGGAAGGCTGGAGCTGGGTGTGAAGGAGCACCAGGGAGTAGCAATCCCATCACCACCGTGACCCCTGCAGCCTCGCCCCGGCCCACCCATGGGCCTTACCTCGAGCTGGGCACGGGAGGCTGGCGTTCTCCCCGGCCACTCGCTCCACCAGGCTGCTGTTGTCGGCTGCCCAGTGCGGAGGTTCTGGCAGGGGACACAGTCGCCCTCACTCCCAGCCCGGTGCAGGGACCCGGGCCAGAGCAGCCTCCTGAGAGTGAGGGCGGGACCCTGGCTTGACTCTCCAGGGGCTCACAGAATGGCCACCACCCACGGGGCCAAACCGGCCCTGCCCCTCCAGGGCCCTAGTGACGGTGCTGGCACCATGGACCCAGCACTTCCTGTGTGCTGGCCGTTCGAACACATTCTCTACAGCCCGCTTCACAGGCAGCTGTATTAAACAAGCCACGTTACCCAGCGGGCATGTGGGGCAGCTGCCCGGTCACTGCCCAGGGACCTCCGTGCAGGAGGCACTGAGGGCCACAGCCACAGCCGAGGACAGGAGGGTGGGGCCTGGTGTTGGTCAGTGCCCAAGAGCTGCGGGGACTGGGAGCCTCGGGACCAGGCCAGGCCAGGGCACCTCCGAGAGCCAGGCTGTGGGCGGGCGGGGGCGTCCAGGCTGACACTCACCCAGCACCCTGAGCTCCAGCTCCCAGGCGTCCTTCCCGGCGCTGCTGGTGGCCTCGCAGCGGTACAGCCCGGCATCAGAGGCCTGCACAGCCGTGAAGTGGACCGAGCCCTCAGGGTCCCCTCCAGGTAGGGCCACCCCATCTTTGGACCAGCTCAGCCGCGGCTCTGGGCTGCCCTCAGCCACGCAGTTCAGATCTAGGGCTTCTCCTGCCAGGGCCTTCAGGACCCGAGGGCCTGGCTGCACCTGGGGGGGGGCTGGGGGCCACCGAGAGTGTCAGGTGGGCAACCAGGCGAGGGCTCCTGGAGCCCAGGTGCCACCACAGCCCTGGTGCAGACCACAGAGGCCAAGCCGGAGGCACCCGAAGGCAGGCAGTTCCAGCATCTGGAAGAGACAGCGGGTCCCCACAGGGACCCCTCCGTGCCCACAGGGTAGCTCCGGCTTCTGCCTGAGTGCCAGTACACCCACCAGCCTCTTTCAAGTTCGGCATGCATCTGGGGAAACTGAGGCTCAGAGTGGCCCAGCAAGGTGAGGAGGCGATGCAGTCCAAGAGGCTGCGCCCCACAGGCTAGAGCCTCAGCCGCCCCCACACAGCCACCCCAAGACCTTGGGTGCCTCGAAGGGACTGGGAGACTCGGTCTCGTTTTACAGATGAGGGAACCGAGGCCCAGAAGGTTCTGGGACTCGGCCGCGGCCACCTTCCCTCCCGCCGTGCTGACCCCGGTCACGGCCGAGAGTTCCGCAGCCTCCTCGGAGCCCCCTTGGCAGCCTGGGACACGTGTCCTGGGCCTTCAGAGAGGCTGGGGCCACCACACTGCGCTCCACTTTCGGAGACAGAAGACCAGCCGCGGCCCGCCGGGCTCCGCACCGCAGCACCAGGACCTCGGTGTGCAAAGCCCCGCAGAGCTCCGGGCCTCGGCCTGGCTCTCTGTGACGGCGTCCACCTGCACAGGGCTGCCGGTCACGGCTCTGTGAAGGACCCACCCGGGGCCACTTCGGCTCCTCAGACAGCCGTGTCCTGTCTCCTGCGGGCTGAACGGCCCTGGCCCTGCGCTAAGGTCACCAGAGGGCAGCTGTCTTCCCTGTTCTACTATCCCCCAATCATTTAGAATTGCAGAGATCGCTCGCAGGCCCTGTGCGGTCTGCAGCTGGGATTGGCCAGGCCACAGTCTGCCCCGTCTCCTGTCTTCTCCGGGCACGGGGTGACCCTCCCGCCCCTCTCTGTGACAGACGCTTCCTCTGAGTGCGACCAGCCTGGACAGCAGGGGAACGGCCACTCCTGGGACCCCAGCCCGGCTGGGAACTGGGGCCACCGTAGGACCAGGCTGAGCTGTGGGGCTCACAGCGAGGCGCTCCCAGAAAGCAGTGGCTGCAGTTACAGGTGTAGAAGGCACCTCGGGGCTGGAAGGGCCTCTCTGGACACCTCAGGCGCTGCCAGCAGGACGGTGCTCTGAGAGGCAGCTTACCAGCCTCAGAGTGTGCCAGAGGCCTCCCTGGCTGTGCCCTTCAGGCTGGGCAGGTACCCTCAGAGTCGCCACCATGGGCCCCATAACCTGTCCCCAGACCCTGCTCTCGGGCTGAGTCACCTCCCCAGGCCCAGACCGAGGAGAGGGGTGGGAGGACGAGGTGTAGGAAGCAGGAAGCAGGGACGGGCCCTGGGGCACCGAGAGGGACAGGGCCCTACCTTGCACCCTGAGGACGTAGCGCCGGGAGGTGAACCCCGCGGGGTTGCTGGCCGTGCACTCGTACAGGCCGTCATCGCCCACCTGGGCCGGCGCCAGGCGCAGGGAGCCGGATGGAAGGAGGACACGGCTGTGGGGACAGGGGTGGCTGTGGGGTCCTGCCCGGCCCCACCCAGGGACAGGCTTCAAGGCCTCCTCTTCCAGGAAGCCTTCCAGGACGGAGGCGGCCCGCCCACCACCACTGCAGCCCAGCCGGCTCTGCGCCGAGACACCAAGCCGCCCGGAGCCTCCCAGCATGGGGCCTGGCCCGGTCCTCACCCTGCCCTTTCCAGACCCCCTGCGGCCATAGCACCCGCCCCTCGGCTGGGCAAGAGCACCAGCAGCAGGCTCAGCCTCCATGCCCTGGTGCCAGGCCGGCCTGACCCGAACCCAGGGACTCCTGGGCACCTGGTCCAGAGCTGCGCCAGCCTGCAGGGGAAGCTGTGCAGAACCCTCCCCAGGACCAAGACCCCCAGCCAGGCTCCCGCAGCTGGGCCGGACCCTGGGCCCCACAGACACGATGTCATCCGCCCACGTGTGCTGGCTGAGCAGCCCCTGCCCCCGCAGAACAGGGGGCACAGCTGCAGCCGTGACCCCAGCTGGCCCTGGAAGCAAGCAGCCGGCAAGGGGGTGGGGACCCCAAGGGCCAGTCCTCAGCTGGAGCTCACTGCCATTTCCGCTGGGCTCCAGCCTGGCCCTGCCCTGTCCGTTAGACCCGCGCTTCTCCGCTGCAAGGCGGACACCCAAGAGCCCTCAGAGTCCCTGCCAGGCAGTGAGAGGTTACCAGAGACTCGGTGAGCAGCACACAGCGTGCGGCTGGCCAGGGTCTCGCACAGATGTGCCCCATGATGGGTGACACCGGGAAGACGCTTCCCAAAGCAGGGTCCTGCTGCTGCACCAGCTGCCAGCCACATGGGGCTGGGAGCTTGCTTGGCCTTCTGGGCGGCGGTGCCCATGTCAATAACAGAGCCAATAACACTATTTCCCCTCACAGGATATTTGAGATCCAAGGAACTAATTTATAGCACAGGGCCACGCTGAGGACCCTGAGTCCCTAAACTACGCGCAACATCATTTTGCACATGTTAGTTACATGAGTGGCATCATGACTGTGTGCACAGGTCTAATCCACTTTTGGGTATTGTATAATATTCCCTCTCCAGATCACACTATCTCTGAAGTGGAGTTTAAACATGTAAATACAGATGGTGGGGGCTGCCCTGACTGGCTTTTCTCAACTCAGCTTTAAGTTAAATCATGCTGGCCTGTCTTCACTCACCAAAAAAGCCCCATCAGCTTGAGATTAAAACACACACTCGGTGACACTTGGAGTGGGACAAGGGTCCGAGGCCACCTGCAACACCCTGGCTGGCAAAAGGGATGACAGGGTTGGTGGGAAGAGGTCTGGCTGTGCCACATGTGCCGTGCAGCCGCAGTCAGTGCAGCCAATGCCTCTGGACTTTTTCATACTGGAAAGAACAGCTCTGTTCTGACGGCGGTGTCCGCCTGGCCCCATCCAACTCAAATCTGACCAGGCTGCACACAGGTGTCAGCACAGGGGACCCAAAAGGGATCCGGGGGCAGGATGTGTCCTCTGGTTACCTGCTCCTAAGCTGGGCATTTACTGCTGCCTGGCAAAGGCTCATGGCTCTGGGAAGGGAGGAGCCAGGTGTGTCCAGGTCCCAGCACAGAGCAAATGATCAACATTTTTTTTTTTTTTTGAGACAGGGTCTCGCGTTGTAGTTCAGGCTGGCCCTGAGCTCACTATGGTGCCCGGGCAAGCCGCCGTGAACTCAGCAATCCTCCCGTTCCTGCCTCCCGAGTGCTGGGATGACAGGTGTGAGCCACCACCTCCGGCATTGTGGTATGCGGTGTTGATTGTTGGTGGGCGTGAGTCTCCACACCCAGCATTATATGTGGTTACCTTGGATCGAACTCAGGACCTTGCACTTGCGAGGCAGGCGCCGGAACCACTGAGCTAACCCTCCGGCCCAATGCTCAACATTTTTGATGGCAAATTATAGCTGCCCCGTCCACAACTCAGTGCCCCATGGTGGCCGCCCAGGCTGCAGCTCTTCCAGGAGCTCCCCGAGACCCCGGGAGGTGACCCCCGCGCTGAGCTGCTCTGCGCCCAATCTAGCCAGGTGCTCAGTCTTTCATTCCTTCACTCATCCTCCATCAGGACGGACCGCCAGCCTCACACGGGAGCTGCCTGGGGCAGGGGTGGCTGCAGTTACCCGCCTTGGCGGTGTGCGCTGTCCGAGCGTGCGGAGTCTGCGCCCCGGGCAGGGCACCTGCTCCACGAAACCCACTCTGACCCCTCGCAGTGACCTCACCAACACCGCAGACCCTCAGCAGGAAGCCACAGGGAAAGCCGGGTGGGGAAACTGAGGAAGGGACCCTCCACACAGGGCCAGCCCTAAGCCTGGGCACTGCCCACCCAGAGCTGCCCAAGCACTGCATGGGCCGGAGCTCGCTGCCCAGCCTCGGCCTCAGCTCCTCCGTTCCCCGCTAGTGGGTGGCAGCCCACCCCCAGGAGGGTGCCGGACGGAAGCATCCAGGGAGCAGCTGGGCTGGGCAGTGGGGCCTGGAAAGCCCCAGGCGGCGTGGGCCGGGGCCTGGCCCTGCGTGGGACCCTGGCCGGCTGCCTCAGAGCGGCAGCCCCGTCCAGGAGGGCGCACAGCTGTCCCGGCCCGACATCAGCGTCCCAAACAAACACAGTTGCCTGGACACAGCGCTGGGGCCTGAGCCACGGAGGCTCCCGGCAGCCACCGCCCGACAGCCGAGTCTCAGACGGGAGACTGAGCCGCGCAGGGGCAGGTCCTGCTGCAGCCGCTGAGCAAGTCGAGGCCTTTCTGTCTCCGACTCCCTCCCTGCACAGTGCGGGGCACGTGGCCTCGCTCCGGGGACCCCCTTGACTGGGGCTCTGGATCCACCACGTGGACCCTTTCCCAACGGCGGTCCCACGGGATGACGTGACCAGGGCCGTCCCGACCACTCTCCTCGGCGGCTGCTTTCAGAATGATCCCCAAGGAAATGACCCACAGATAAAGGGGCGCGGTTGTACGAAGATGTTCCTACTTAGAACTGTTGGAAATTGGCAGGAGGCGTGAGCCCCAAACACAGCGTAGCTTAGCAACCCAGGGGTGCCGGGTGCTGTGCCTGGGGCCACAGGGCGGGTGACGAGGAGAAGGCGAGGGCAGAACTGGGGTGCACCTGACGCGCGTGGGTGTTATGAACCTCAAGAGAGGAGGTGTGAGCCAGTGGGGGGAGCGGGTGAGACTCTGCCACCATGGCAGAAGCGGCTCTTGCAAATTTACAGCCCCCAACCCGGCCCGCTGTTCAGTTAGGGCAGGGGGCGAGCACATGGTAGCGAGCCATAAATAAACTCACACTCTGGCCACTGGCCGCGGCCCAGCACAGAGGGGAGCAGCCCTTCCCCTTCCGGGGCAGACGCGGGCTCCCCGGCTTCCCTCCGTCCCACCTGCCCTGTGCAGGAGCAGCGTCCCCCAGAGCCGCGGCGCTCCCCGTGCCACATTTAGGGGTGTGGAAGAGCTCAGGTGCATGTGGGTGTCTGGGGGCGCAGGGCAGCTGTCGAAGACCCCCTTGGCCTCAAGGGCCTCACCAGGGCCCAGGGCTCCAGGGGCTCACGGGAACCTGAGCCTGCCGGAACCCGCGTCTCCACAGCCTGGCCCCTGGGTCCAGGGCCCCGCGGTGAGGGCTGAGTCAGAAAGCCGAGGCCCGGGCACCACCCAAGCCCAGCTTTGCTATTGCTTGGCCAGCACCACGGAGCCACAGATCCCACCTGAGTGACCCTCGGGGTCCCCACAGCCCAGAGAACACGGCAGCTGGGGACAAAAGGGAATGCCACCCCTGTGCCCGTGGCCTGGCTTGGCATGTCTGTTCGGGTTATCTTGGCGCACAGCCCCCGGGATCCCCGCAGAGGCCTGGGCTGGGGTACCTGTCAGCACCAGGTGGCAGAGAGCGGGCGTCCTTTGTCCAGGTGACCAGGGGTGGCGGGGAGCCCCGGGCCTCGCAGTCCAGGGTCACCTCTTCGCCTGTCCTGGCTGTGACGCTGAGCGGGGCATCCTCTTCCTGCGACCCGTCGGCCCAGATCCTGGGCTTGGCTGTTGGGAAAGCGGCAGAGCTGGGGGAGGGACGGCGGCCCGCAGGACAGACAGCCCTTGCCACCCTGACCTCTGCAGGCCTCAAGGAGGGCGGGCTCCGGGTGGGAGAGCGCGTGGGGCAGACCCGCCCACCTGTATGTCACCACTGCAGAAAAATCTCACCATGACAGAGAGGTTTTTTGGTGATATAAATACTGGTTTTTGAAGCATACGGCAGGAAAGGACCGGCTTGTGGATCTACTGCGTGTCATCTCAGACCAGGTCCCAGAAGTCCCGGGTCCCGCTCTGTCCTCACACCGGGACCAAACAGCTGAACAGGCAGTTAATTATTTGAGCTCAGCTGGGATGGGCGCTGTGAAGGGGGCGTGCCCCTGCTCACTGCGTGGTGACTTGACCCGGCAGACGGAGGACCACCAGACAGATGGCTCAAGGGATGGGGGGGAGGTCGGGGCAGAGTGAGGCAGAGAGAGGCAGGGTGGGTGATGGGTACTGCGTGGCCCTCTGTGGCCCCCCCAGGCCTCGCTGTCACTCACTGTTGACCGAGAGCCGCATCTCCTGGCTGGAGAAGCCGGCGGCGTTGGTGGCCGTGCACACGTAGGCCCCTGCATCCTGGGGCGATGGCCGCATGATGACGAGGGTGCCGTCCTTGCTCACGCTGTAGTTGGGACTCCTGGAGCTCAGGGCTTTGGTCTCCTAGGACAGAGGCACGAGTGACGTCGGCGGAGGCCACACCCTCCTCCCAGTCCTGGGCTGACTCCGTTTACCCTGGAGGCTAGTGGTTCCACCCACCTTGGTCCAGGTGATGGTCGGGGTGGGAACTCCCGAGGCAGCACAAGGCAGAGAGGCTGGAACCCCTTCATTGGTGACGTGGTGGGCGGCAGTGGGATAGATTCTAGGTGGCACTTGTACAAACAAACCAATTTCATAAGCCACAGTATGTGGCAGCGTGAACCCCAGCAGCCAAGAGGCAGAAAGAACCCACCATCCCTCAGTGATGACGGACAAGAAAAACGTGGCCGGGTGCGTGGAGTGGAATATTACTCAGCCCTAAAAAGGAGCACAACTGACTCTAACTCCATGATGGCCTGGAGAGGAGGCAGCTGTGTAGATGGTACAAAGGTCAGAGGGCTTCAGGGCTCAGGGGAGGAGGAAAGATAAAGGTGGGGCCCAGGAGGGTGTGGGGCATGAGGTTACTTGGCGTGATGTTGTAACAGTACGTGCATGACATCACATGTCTATATGACACACCGGGGACCCCATGAGACGTGAGGACTTTAGGGGGGAATGTGCCCATGAGGGCAGCTGCGTTGTGATGGGTAGGGGCCTACAGGAAATCCTTATCTTCTTTCTGCTCATTTTGCTGAAAAAGGCTCTTTTTAAAAAAACTCCAGTCTAGTAAAACACAAAAATATCCAGGTGTGGCGGGGACATCTGTAATCCCAGCTCTGTGGGAGGCTGAGGCGGAAGGATGGCCCATGTAGGCCCAGTCTGGGCTGCTTCGAGACTTGGTGAGACCCTTTTTCAAAATGAAAAACTCCAATGGGTCAAGACAGGGCCCAATGGGAAGGCCCTGGGTTCAACCCTGCGCTGAAGAAAACCAGGTCCCTGTTGCGCTGGATGGCACTGGACGGCGCGTTCAGTGAAGGGAGCCAGCGTGGAGGGCACACCGGATCCCGCAGATGGCAATGCCCACCATGGACAGGGTCAGAGCCAGAGGAGGACAGGGGTGAGCAGCTGCCCAGCTTAGGAAGGCGACAATGTTCCAGAGAGGACACAGAGAGGCCACGCGGCCCCTGCCGGCACCCTGGACACTCAGACACAGCCACTGTGCCACATGCCAAGGTGTGTATATTCTAAATTCTAAAAACTAAACAAGAAAATAAAAATGCCCCCTCCGAGCAGCTACCACCCTCCGGTGCCACATGCCCCGGTGGCAAAGTGCAGAGTTAACCTGGCTGCCTCCTTTCCACTCTGGGACGGACAGGACAAGGGGTGGGAAACAGAGGTCACAGCCCAAAGTGAGCCGTTCTGGGGCCACCTGGTCTATAAGTCTGCAAAGGGCACTGCCATCGGGCCAGGGCAGCCCAGCCACCATGGGTGCCCCGAGGACGTGTCCACACTGACACTGTGGAGCTTGGAGTGAAAAGTGGAAACATCAGTGAGGCACATGCCGTGTGCTCAACCTGTGGCCGAGATTTGAACTGGAATTATGAGGAGCTGTGTTACCAGGGTTCTCATTCAACTCAGCCCCCCTTTTCTGCAGTACCAGGGATCGAACCCTGGGCCTTCACACCTAGCCCCACCCTCGGCCTTTTTCTTTTTTTATTTTGAAACACTGTCTCACTAAGGCACTAGGAACTTGCAATCCTCCTGCCTCAGCCTCCCAGGATGTTGGGATTATAGATGCCAACACGCCTGGCTCAACCAAACCCCTTTTGAATTTTGGTTTTTCTTTAAACTCAAGAATTCTATGTTCATCCTGCTCATTCCTCCAGGGTTTAATGAAACAAACAAAATGTATAAAGAAGATACTGACATACTTGGTAACCTGCAAAATACAGGGCCAAGGATTTACTTCAGTGACTCTGGCATCTGCCTCGCAAGCACAAGGTCATGGGTTCAATTTTCAGTACCCAAAGAAAAAAAAAAAAAGGCCGGGGATATATAGCTCAGTGGCACCACACCTGCCTGACAACTGCAAAGTCCTAAATTTGATCCCTCATACAGCAAAAAGGAAAAAAAAAAGAAAGAAAAGCTACAAAATATAGCCAAATTTGGTTCCTCCTATGTTAAAAGGACCAGGAGCCCGTCACTGTGGCAGGAGGGTGCTGGGGAAAATGCAGTAATGTTTAAAAGTGCAACCCCTACAACTCGAAATTTAAACCCACATTAGTAGATTTACCCTCAGGGACACACCGGCCATGGACCTGTCGTACAGTCACCAGCCAGGTGTCCATCTGGGTGACAGGCTAAGGATTGACAAGGGCGGCTACAGTGTGTCGTAAGGGCACACACAGGTGGCCAGACAAGGACAGAAAGGGTCACAGCTTGGTTTGTGAACATGGTCCTCGTAAAACATTTGCAGTGCGGGAGGCAGAGGAAAATGTACATACAATTTCTAGAAGGAATTTTAACCAAAGAATACATAAGGTTCTACATATAGTATGTGTGTCCCATGTTTGTATGCTACATACTGTGTGTGTGTGTGTGTGTGTGTGTATACATGCATGGTGCACAGGCAGCCTGCAATTTTACCCTGATTCAACCAACACCAAATGGAAAAGTTTTGGGAAAAAAATGAGCCAAAAATATACCTTCCTTTATCTTATTGTTATTCCTTAAACAACACAGGACAGTATTTACACATTTACATGGTGTTAGGCATCATAGATAGGCCTCACTTACCTACCTGCTTAGCAACTGTTTGGACTTACAACCTGCCTGTCTTTCATGCAGTTCTGCACATCTTTATAGAGCCCATGTATACTTGGTCTGCACAGTACCGTACTTTTGCCGAGGGCACAGAACAGGACAGTCTATAGCTTTATGCCAATTCCACACTACAGCTCTGCATGTAAGGATGCACACGCAGGCCAAGCTGCCGAGTCGGAGTTTCCTTTGACTGGTCTTTGTTCCGAATACTGTACCGTACACACTTTATACAACTCCTCATTCAGTGACCCACACACATGACAGTCTGGTCCCGGGAAGGAACTCCATCGCCGAGCAAGGTGTGCCTAGGTAGCGACCTGCAGACGGCTTAAAGCACACTGCATGGCTGAGGGTTCTACGCCAACAGCACGCCATTCTACACACGGACTGATTCCCGGGGTCCACGCCTCCACAGGTACCAAGGGATGACTGTAGCGTGTGCGTGTGCGTGTGCGCGTGCATGTGCGTGTGCAAAGCCCGGAAAGATGGACCCCAAAATATAAGATCTGACCATTCTCAGCCACTGTGTCCCTCAGTTGCCCTCAGGAAATAGGTTCTATTTGTGCGATTCTCTTGAACAGAGAGGCCCCCCACACTCCCCTGCACCCCAGGGCCCCCGGGACTCACCCTGGACAATCAGCTCCATGTCGCGGTGCTGGGTGCCGGCCGTGTTGGTGACCACACAGCTGTAGGTCCCCGCGTCCTCCTGCAGCACCCGGTCAAAGTGGAGGCTGCCGTCCACCCGGACAGACCCCCGGCTGCCTGGCAGGAGCTGGGGAGCGCGGAGAAGCAGCGGGACACTCAGCACAGCTGAGAACAGCGCCCCCTTCAGGGGTCCACTTCCGGTCCCCTGCGGGAGCCCCTCCTCACCCCAAGGCACAGGACACCACGGTGCAGAAGCTAACGGGTGTGAATCTGTGAGGCTGCCCTATGTCCCCCGGGCGAGGGTGGGGACAGACCCCAACCACGCAGGTCGCGTCTCCAGCCCGAACCAGCAGCACAGGGGCGACGGAGCCTCAGGTCTGGGTCACCCTCCCGGGCCCAGCAGCCGTGGCACGGGCAGGACCGCAAAGGCCAGCAGGTGCCATCAGCACACGGTTGGGGAGCAGCAGAGGGAGGGGAAGTGGGGAAGCAGAGACAGGTGTGAGGTGGCCGCCACCCGACCCCCACTCACAGGGCGGCTGGCGCGGAGCCAGCGTCTGTCCGGGAGGGGCCGCCCGGCCAGGATGACGCACGGCAGGGACACGGGCTGGCCCTCCAGGACACGCACGGCAGAGGCACCGCTGGCGATCTGCGGGGGCACTGTGGGGAGAGGGCGGTGTCACTCCCGAGATGCCCTGTGACCTGTCATCGGGGACAGAGGGGCCACCGTCCAGCCCAGGGAACTGGCCACAGAGGCCAAAGTCCCCAGGACACTGCCCAGGGAGCAGGGGTCCCCAGGCTGCTCTTGAAACCTGGCCGTGCACTTGTCTGTCCCTAGGGGCGGGGTGGCCCTGGGGCGTCCCGGGGAGCGCTTGCCTCCCACCCTCCCCGAGCCCGGATGCCCCAGGGAACCATGTCCGGTGACGACGAGCCGGGTCTCGGCCTGGGCCTTCCCGAAGACGTTCTGAGCCTCGCAGATGTAGGCGGCCTGGTCCTCGGGGGTCACACCTGCGGGCAGGAGGGAGCCGAGGTGCCATGATGCCCATGGCAGCTTACACACTTGCCATGCTTAGCGTGTGATCTGGACTCAGTACTACCACAAGAGACTGGGCACGGGCCAGACTTCCGGTCCCGTCACCCCCACCCCACCTGCCCCCTCTTACTTTCTATGAACAGCACCCCAGAGTCCTTCTGCTGGGGCCCCAGGGGCTGGCCGTCCTTGCGACGCCAGGTGGCCACTGGAGGCGGGTGGCCGGTGGCCCGGCACGCCAGGAAGGTGCTCCTGCCCAGCTCCACGGCGACGTCCCGGGGCAGCTCCGTCAGCCGGGGGGCGTCTGTGGGGGTGAGGAATCCACAAGGGGTCCAGTGAGCGGGGCCCGAGGGACCGTCCCCTCCTGCCCTCTTGCGCGCCCGGCTCCCTGACCCAGGAGGCCGATTCCTGTCAGAACCACCAGAGTCCGTGCTATAGCCCAGACCTGAGAGCGGGTCCTGCTCTACCCAGCCATGCCTGGTCTTATGCCACCCTGAGAGCCATCTGCTGGAGGGTTTTGGGTTTTCTTCATTCTACAGCTTTCTCTAAGCTTTTTGAAAAATGCCAAAATTAAAAAGTGCTTGTTAAAAATAAGGTGGCCTTATCCATGACAGCCCGAAGGGACACTGGAGAGTGGAAAGGGGCCGCGTGAGTAACCTCAGCCCCACGAGGGCCACGCTGCCCTCCGCGCAACCACACACCAAGCACAACGGCCCCCTTCCCGCTCCACACCCCAGTCCCACACCTCCTCTGGGAAACATGGTGTAATCCTTTGCCATTTTTTTCTTCCAAGCACTGTCTTTTAGGATCAGGAAAGGAAAAAGAGGATCAAGTTCTTCCCCTGAACAGAAACTGGAGCTCCCTTCTGTGTTTCCAGGCCAGCAGCTGGCCCAGCCCTGCCTCCCCCGGGTGCCCTGCCCCAGGAGCCTGGGCCACGTCCCACTGCGGGTCCCCAGGCCCCCGGACCTCGCAGGCCCCTGGCCCCTCCTCAGCCTACAGAGTCAAGCAACAAGGCAAAGCTGCCACCTCTTTGCTCCTTCCGGCCCCCTGCAGAAACCTCCCCCATCCGTCCAAACCGTGACACCAAATTTCCTCCAGGCCCCAAGGACAGGGACGTTCCAGCGAGAGACAAACACGTCTAGGAACATTTCGGCAGGGAGGACACGCGCTCCCGGCCAGCCTGGCCACCACCCTTGCTCCCTGGGCCTGGCGGCCATAAGGCTGAAGTCAGAAAGCTTCTGCTCAGTCGTGTCCCAGATGCTGTCCCTGCTCCTGCCGCGCCCCGGCCCACGGCACAGTCCTACCATCGGCTCCCCGCAGGCAGCGTCCTGCAGCCATAGCCCCCAAACTCCCACCTTGGCCTCCTGACTCTGGGTGCTCCGAACCTCCTGGGACAGCCTCGAGGAGGCTGGGGAGCTGCACTTGGCAGCCCCCCTAAACTGCGGGGCTGGAGACTGCAGCTCAAACTGGGGACCAGAGTCACGAGCCCCGTCTCCCCAGTGAGGAAGCTGAGGGTCAGAGAGATGGAGGAATCCACAGATCTGACTTTACCCGAGCCAAGGTCTGCACCCTCAGCTCCTGGACTCCGCCACCCTCGAGGTGCTCAGGGACAACTCTGTGGTCCATCCCTTGCACAGAAGGGAAACTGAGGCCAGACTCTGAGGCTCCTGCATGGCTCAGACTCCCTGGCTTTCCGGCTTCTACCCCCCTCGCCATGCTGACCCATGAGACCCTCAGCAGTGACCCAGGTGGGGACTGGGCCCCAACTCCTCAGGAATGGTCCTTCCTGTCCTGGTCTCGGGCAGGTCAAAGGGGATGCTCAGGCAGCCTCCAGGGCCCCTGGGAAGTCCGCTTGTGGGCAGGGCTCCACAGGGGGTCCTGCGGCACCCAGGGAGGGCAGGGCACCCGCTCCCTGTTCACGGTCAGAGACACCACCCTCCTGCCCCTGCCCAGGGTTCCTGGAGAGAAAAGCCCCTGTGGTGCTCAGGCCACAACGAAGTGTCCGCAGCCAACTAGTGACCCAGAGCAGAAACACTGCCAGGTGTCCCGAGGCCTGGGAAGCACCCCTCCATGTTGCCCAGGCCCCACTGAGCACCCCGGGCCGCAGGTTCCCCTTCCAGGAAGAGGTAACTGTATCTACCCCGTCTCCAGTGCCTGAAGTTCCTGGGCTCCTGTCTTTGGCTGCAGCCCTAGCTTGGGGGGGGGGGGAGTTCAGGTCCAGGTTGAACAGAACAAGAAGGGATGGCCACAGGGGCCCAGCCTCAGGCCCCAGGGGCGGGAGGGGAGCTGGGGCTCAACACTCCCCCTCCAAGGACTCATGGTAGCCCCGCCCACCCTGGGTGACTTCCAGGCAATCCCCCCACAACAAAATGTTAAAACTGTGTTTTACAACCTTGTCACCCCAAAAACATATCTATCCTGGCTAGATTTTAATTTTTTTTAAGACAAGGTCTTGCTATGTAGTCCAGGCTGCCCTGGAACTCACTAGGTACCCCCAGACTGGCCTCAAACTCATGACAACCCTCCTGCCTCAGCCTCCCCAGTGCTGGGATCCCAGATGTGAGCCACCACTCCCGGCTCAGAGAGGTTTTAGTGTCAGAAAAGCTCCCAGCACTTAGTTCCCTGCTTGCCTCCCCAGCAGGAAGTAGGGGCTGAGGTGAAAGGACAGAAAGAGAGAGAAATCGGGTGACATGGAGGACTGAGGTCAAGGGCTCTGAGACCGGGGGGGGGGGAGAATCCCTGCCACTGAGCTGCTCACCAGCCCCTGGGCATCATCCATGGCCCCCCTGGTGGCACAGGGACCCCGAGCTCCCGGTGGGCCCTGGGGCAGCTCTCGGTCCCAGCTGGCTCCCCTCGTGGCGCTGTAAAGGACAATGAGAACAGGCCGAGTGGCACAAGCGGAGGTGCGGGCGTCTGCTCTCCTGGCCCCGATGCCACCAGGAAACCTGTTCCCAGCCTCACAGCAGGAAGTGGGCACCATGCCTACCCGATCTCTGCCTACCCAAGCCTCTGCCAGCTTGGCAAGAAGTCTGGATCACAGCTGCTGCCCAGATGGGCAGGAAATTTGATTTCCCACTGCCCCTGCCAGGCTGGCTTTCCAGGCCCACAGCTGCCAGGCACTCTCCAGTCTGTCCCGCCCCCGCCCCAGTGCCCGTCACGCCTCCTGACTCTGACCCACAGGGACAGCACTGGGGCCCACAGTGACAGGCAGCGGTAGGCACAGCTGGGCACCAGCCCCGACCCAGGGCCCAAGCGCCACCAAGGAGCTGCAGAGAGGGTGGGCCGGAGTGAAGCCAGCACAGCCTCCCTGCTGCCCTGTGCGTCAGAGCCTCTGGCCAGCACCGGTGACCGTGGCTTCCCCAGAGCCACTGTGTGGCCCACGTCTAGAGACCTCCGGCCCACGAGCCGGGACAGAGGGAGGAGAAGACGTCTCTGCTCGCCCTGTGATGTCGCGGGCCCTCAGCCTGGCCCTCCACACCTACCCGCCGGGGCGCTGAGCGCCCTGCTCCCCTAAGATCTCTCCCTGTCCTGCCGGCCACGACCCAGGCTCTCCGGCAGCCCGGGGCCAGGGGGCGCCGTGGCAGTTGGCTGTGATCTTGCCGCCACCCAGAACCCTGTTCCCAGCTCTGCAGCTGAGCGGCCCGCCTCCAGGAAGCCCCTGGCCTGCGGCGCTGGGCTGGCCCCGTGCAACCAGGCGCCTGGTGACCCAGCAGTGAAGGATGAGCAATAGGCACCGGGAGACGGAGGGCGCCCTAAGCCCAGGAGGAGCCCAGCTCCGAGGTGGCTGCCTCAGCCCTCACCCTGTCAGCCCGGCCCAGACCAGCACATTCCCAATTCTCCGCGCTTCTCCCACTTTCCTGCACCTGCCTCATGCCATGGCTGATCCCGGCAGCTCAGACCACCAAGGAGCTGTGTCTGTGTCCAGGCCCGGAAACCAGGCCTGGGCCAAGGGCAGAAGAGCTCCTTGCTGCCCTTGCTGACTAAGCCACTACTGTGGCTGATGCCGATGCTGCCCTGAACGTGACCTCCCAGCCCCACCCTACAGAGGGGAAAACGGAGGCTCTGAAACCTAGCCAGAGCGTGCAAGCGGCAAGTAAGGGCACACAAAGCAAGAAGCCACGGCCAGGGCCAGAGCCTCCTCCAGCCACAGAGTCACATCACGTGAGTGACCTTGGAGTGGACAGCCTGGCCCGGACGATGGAAGCCCCAGCCACCTGTCATCCTGTGCGGGCCTGGGACAACCTGAGTCAGAAATGCCAGCCGAGTTTGCCCAATTCCGACCCTCAGATCTGCGATAACGAAAGTTTATTGTGTAAACCACCAAGTTGGGGTGTGATCTGTCGCCCAGGGGAAACAACACGACACCCCTCACCCCACGTGCTCCAGATCCCCTGACATTTGTCCCCCACTGGCAGCGTCCCCTCCCTGCCAGGACCAGGAGAGGCGAGCGGACACTCACGTCCGACCTCCAGCTGCACTTCCGCGGAGGCGTCACCCAGCTCGCTGACGGCCCGGCAGGTGTAGACACCAGCGTCCCTCTCCTGAGCCGCAGGGATCCGCAGCCTCCCGGAGCTGGAGTCCTCGGCGGCCAGGATCATTTCCAGATCCCCTGCGGAACAGAGGAAAAGCATCAGCAGGGGCTGTGGTTGCCATGGAAGCCAGGGCACCTGCATGTGCATGGGCTGAGGGTGCTGGCTGGAGACAGCTTTACCCCAGAGTCAGACGTCAGGGTCTCCCCTGAACCACTGTGCTCACTGAGCTGAGGGCCTCACACCGCCTATCACAGGCTCATCACCGAGGACTCAGGCCCGTGCCTCCTGCTGGGCCCCAGACCCTGCCCCAGGGCCCCACTAGATCTGCTCTCCGAGCATCTGGACCCCGAGATGACCACGCTCCCCCCTCCCTGGGCCCTCCTGTGCCTCCTCTGCCCCTGTCCACACTCACCCTGCCTGTCCCCAGCGCTGCCTGTTCTAGACCTGAGGGCAGGGAACGCTCCCGTTTGTCTCGGGGCTGGCTTATGTCACAGCACCACACCCTCAAGGGTGTAGCGTGCCAGATGTGCCTTCCCTCTGAGGGAACAGGACACTTAGCCCAGAATCTTCGCATTGAGCTATATCCCCAGCCCTTTTCTGTTGTTTAAATTCTGCTTTAACACAAGCAAGAGGTCACAGCCAGGGACAGAGCCTTAAGTCTTGCTAAGTCACTAAGTTGCCCAGGCTGGGTTTGAACTTACAATTTTCCTACTGCCCTTCCTAGCACCCCAGAGTGTCAGAATAACAGGCAAGACTTTTATTCCTTCTTAGGGTTGAAAACTATTCCACTGTAGGATACACACACACACACACACACACACACACGCACGCACGCACGCACACACACACACCTTAAAAAAATCTTAGAGGAGCCAGGTGTGGCAGTCCACACCTATAATTCCAGCACTCTAGGAGGCCGAGGCAGGACAATCACAAATCTGAGCTCAGCCTGGTCAATTTAGCAACTTAGTGAGACCCAAAATATAAAAAAGGAGCTGGGGGACTGGGAATGTAGGCCAGTGTGCTGTGCCTGCTTGGCAAGTGCAAGGTCCTGAGTTCAATCCCCGGTACCAAAACAAACAAACAGAAAAGGAGCTGGACAGCTGGGACCTAGCTCAGGGTGAAGGCCCTGGGTTCAATCCACAGGGCCATAAAAATTAACTAATTAAAGAAGGGGGGCCCCGAGCTGGCCTAATGCTCTGACCCACACATCAGTGGGCAGAATGCTGAGCCCAGACACTCTGCCGACCCATCCAGGACAGTGGTGCCCGTGACCTGAGCCTGCCACCCCATCCCAGGCTGAGCGAGTCCCCCGTCCTTCCGAGGCCGCGGCTGACCCGAGAGGACCCAGCGCGGCCAGCCCCAGCCTCCCCCAGGCCTAGCACCCCATTCTCTCTCCTCCACGCTTCGGTCATCAAACGAGCACCGTTACCGCAGCTGAGAACGCAGCGCGGCCCGTTTCCAAACACCTCACGCCACGTGAGCGACAGCTCCAATTTCCCCATTTTCCAGGGACAGAGACTGAGGCCCACAAAGGTCACCCAGGGGAGCCACATTGACACCCAAGGCCGACATGCTGGCTGTGTGGCCCTAGCACAGGAGCCAGAACGGACCCCCACCGGCCCCGCTTGCACAGCTCACCTCGATACCAGATGACCCGGGGCGAGGGCGCCCCTGACGCCGCACACGCCAGCACAGCCTCCTCCCCCACAGCGGCAAGCACCACCGCGTTCACAGGAGACACTGACGGGGGGTCTGTGGGCAGAGGGGCGATCGGAGCACCTGCCCCACTCCTCACCTTCCCTCCTGACACCGCTCTGCCCTGGCCGTGGCCCCGCTGCCCGGGGAGCGCCCCAGGCTGCGCCCTTGTCGGCTGCCTCTCCTCGGAACCTGAGGCCCTAGCCGGTGGCCATGCACGGCAGGGAAGAGAGGGGGGCAGGGTCTCTCCTCCAGCGCCCAAGTACCTGTGTAGTACAGGGTGACGGTCTCCGCATCTGTGCCCACTTCGTTGGCAGCCCAGCAGGTGTAATTCCCAGCATCCTCTGGGGCTAGCCCCTGAATGATCAGGGTTCCCTGGGAGTCCACGTGGATTCTAGAGTTGCGCCATAAAAACGTGTCAGTCCCACGGCTCCGCGGTCATCATTAACCTCACTGGCGACTGCCGTTCGACACTGAGGCCTTACTCCAGGCTTCAGCGTCTGGACAGAGCCATGTAACCCACGAGACTCCGAGAGGTAGGGGGCTTGCCCAAGGTCACATAGCCTCAACGGGAGAAGCAGGATTTCAACACAGGTCTGCTCGAGCCCGAGCTCCCCCCCACGAATGCCACACGGGGGCATGGTCAAGTTTCACCCCTGCATCTTGACACCCCTCCCTGTCTGCACCCCAGACCCCTCAACCACCTGCTGAAGCCCAGAGGGTACCCTGGGCCCTCACCTGCCGTCCTCACGCACAGGGAGGCCCTCGCGGCTCCAGGAGAGGTGAGGTGTAGGGTGCCCCGAGGCTGAACAGCTGATCTTCACTTCCACCCCCTGGGCCAAGCGCTGGGACCTGGTGTCGATGCTCACCTGTGGCGCCTCTGCAGCCCAGAGCGGGGACGAGGGGGAAGGGCCGTCGGAAGCCAGCCCGGTGCTTCTTCTCCCCGAAGAGAGTCAAGCCCAGGTGGGATGGCAGTGCAGGGTGACCAGCTGGCCGCCCGACCCCCCAGAATGCTGTTGGGGCATGTCACAGGACACCGGTGGCTGCCAAGGCTGGTGGGTCTGGGCTCCAGGGACCTTGAGGTAGTAGCCCTTTCCCTAAACTGGCCACAAGCCAAGCTTCCACCCTGGTCCATGGGGCATGAGGGTGGCAGTGAGCGAAGCCAGATGGTCCAGAAAGGCAAATGCGCTGCCCTCCCTGTGCAGACATTTCTCACTCCCGCCAGCAGAGCCCAGATCGGGCTTCTGAGTCTGCTCAGCGCCCCAGCAGCTGACCTGGCACAGCTGGCACAAGGAAACACGCTCAATAAGTCACCCATCCATACACTTGGTAAGAGCACCCAGGTCCCAGGATCTGCCCAAACCCAGCAGACATGGCCGACCCAGGTCTCTGGACTCCAGTGCCCACACTGTGTCACGATCTCAAGGACTCGGCCTCCACCCTGCATACTGACAATGGACGGCTCGGTGTCCTGGGAACAGGACAGGACACAGCAAGACCAGCTCTGCCTACAGCAACAGTCACTTAGGTTAGACACAAGGAAGGACTTTCCAACAGTAGGAACCACCAGGATTTTGGTGAGAGCCCTCTTGGCCTAAAGTTTCATAAAAATCTGAAAGGGACAACACTGGGCAGATGGGTAGAGCATTCAGGGCAGGCACTGGGCAGAGGGCAGGGGCAGCCTTACCTCGCACCAGGAGCCAGGTGGACGCCCTTGTGGCCCCACTGGTGCTGCTGGCCACGCACTGGTATCGCCCGCTGTCACTGGGAACCACCCCACGGACCTCCAGGGACTGGTTGGCCAGCTGGGTGACCCGGCCTGGTGAGGCAGGCACGACTCGCCAGTCCCGGACCCATGTCAGGTTGTAGGGCACTTCTCCCAGGACCTGGCAGGACAGGACAGCGGTCTCCCCCGGGGACACGGTCACGTTGGGGGCAGGGACCAGCTGCGGCGGAGGCTCTGTGGACGCAGGGTGACAGGAGCGACTGAGGGCGGGGACACTCACCCTGCCCCTCGGGACAGGCGTCAGCCCCAGAGCGCTCAGCAGCATCTGCTCCCCATCCGGAGCCGCAGGGGGACTCGTGTCCCCACCGCAGCCGCCACACCCTCGCGTGGCGTGCCTTCGTGCTTCCCACATGAAGCCAAGTGCGAGACGAGCAAGGCCTATGTGCTCCTCACACCCTCGGAGCTGATAAGTGCCCCTGGGGAGCAGCCTGGGAAACAGCGGCTTGGAGAGGGGGGTGGCGGCTCGCTCCAAGCCGTCCTCGGGCCCACGGCAGAGCCCTCTAGGCAGCCGAACGGAGAAATGAGGCCACCGCCAAAGGGGCCACGCACAGGGTAGGCAGCAAAATGTGGAAGGAACCACAAGACCAGGGACCGCCTAACGCAGCACAAGGTCTGCGGCGGCAGGAGAGCTGACCCCACGTGGTCCCACACGTCTGGACGGGACACCCAAGGCAGCCGGCCGGCGCTGTGGTGGCCAGGAAGGGACGTGACATCCTGGGACAGATGGGGAAGCTGACTCAGGCATCACTGTTCACTTTGCAAGGTGTGACCAGAGAGGCTGGATTATAATACAGCCAACATTTTTTTTTTTTTGAGACAGGGTCTCACTTTGTAGTTCAGGCTGGCCCTGAGCTCACTATGGTGCCCAGGCAAAGCTCGAACTCAGTCAGCAATCAATTCTCCTGCCTCTGCCTCCCGAGTGCTGGGATTACAGGCGTGAGCCACCACGCCTGGCACTGTGGTATGTGGTATTGATGGCTGGTGGGCGTGAATGACCATGCCCAGCATTGTATGTGGTTACCGGGATTGAACTCAGGACCTTGAGCTTGTGAGGCAGGCACCAGAACCACTGAGCTAAATCTCCGGTACAATACAGCCTACATTTTGCTAGAGATATATGAATGTGATGTCTTAGCAGGGCCAGAGATTTAGCTCAGTGGTTCCAGCTCCTGCCTGGCAAGCACAAGGTCCCTGTTTCAATGCCCGGTAACCACATACAACACGGGCGCAGGGACTTACACCTGTATACCCAGCACTCAGGAGGCAGAGGCAGGAGGATTGCTATGAGTTCGAGGCTAGCCCACCCCATCTTGAGACGGTAGGTGGAGGATCTCCATCCAGAGTGAGGACTGTCAGAGGGATGGTGGCCCAAGAGGGACCTGCAGCTGGCCCGAAGTCCAGACCAAGAAGTCAGGGTAGAACTTGTGCCAGCCAGGGTGACCTCAGTGGGAATTCCTGAGCTTCCCATGGCTGAGACCCTCCAGCTACCACCAGGTGCCACAGCCCCAGACAGACCAGCAACCGGACCAGCCAGCGGAGGCGGAGGAGCCAGGGAGGGGGCCGAGGAGCAAACCCAGAGGCCCAGGACACACCTGCGATGGCGACCTGCGCGCTGGCCCGGCCGGCTCCAGCCCTGCTCACCGCTGTGCATTCGTAAGTCCCCTCCTCGGCCCGGGAAGCCCGGGGGATCTCCCAGCTGCTGTTTCCCGACGCCCTGGGAACAGCAGGGGACACCGCAGTCGCCTCCATCAGGACCCTAGCTTCACCCGGCCTTCAGGGACCCCGACCCTCCCTGGACTCGGCGAGGAGCAGCCTGCCAGGGTCAAACTCCGCCACGGGCTGCGCGGCCCTGACAAGGCCCTGCCCACTCTAACCTCGGGGTCGCGGCCATACGGGGAAGTCCTCCCCGCCCCTGCTGCCTGCCTGGAGCTGTGTGTGGGGGTGGAATTTCCCAGGGGACAGGGAGACGGCTGATGGCTGCGGGGGCAGCCCGGCAGGAGTGGGGGCTCTGGGGACCCGCCCCCACCCCGGCCACCCCGCGGGGCCCTGCGTTAGGCTGCCTGAGAGCTCGGAGACCCAGCCCGGGGTTCCCTCCTGCCGCCCGCTACTTAGTCCTCTCAGGCCCGGGCCCGGTGACGCGGTCGCTCACAGGAAGTGCCTCTCCTCGCCCAGTCGGACCCCGTCGCGACGAAGCTGCAGCCGGAAGGGGAGGGCGCTGTGCACAGAGCAGGAGACCAGCAGAGGCTGGTGCCGGTAGCCGTGGATCTGGGGGGCCATGCTGACCAGAGGGGCGCCTGCAGGGGAGGTCCAGCGTTCAGAGGCCCCTGCCGCTCAGCCACCCTGGCCACGGAGCAGGAGCCCGAGGCCCGAGGCCCGGCCCTACCATCCGGTGGTCACCAAACGCAGGGCCTTATACCCCTCTAAGGCTCAGCTTCTACCTGTGCAGAATGAGGTGGTCCCACCCCAAAACTCAGGGGGTACTCAGGAAGGAGGTGAGGGGCGACATGTGAGAGCCCTTGGCGACGCCTGTACAGCCCCCACGTCCCACCAGCAGAGGCTCAAGCGCCTCTCACAGTTCTTTTGGTTTGTTTGGTCGGTTTTCTTGTTTTCTGAGATAAGGCCTTGCTGCGTGGCAGAGGCTGGCCTCAAACTCCAGGCGATGCTCATGGCCCACCCTCCGGGGCCTGCACTACAGGCATATACCGCCAAGTTGGGGGGAGGGGGAGAGAGCCACCCTCCCCACCCCACACCCCGTCTATGGGGAAAGCTCTGACATCGGATCAGTCCTGCTTGCACTGGATCCTGGGCGCGGGCGCGGGTGCCAGAGCCTCTGTGCCTGGAGGGTCAGTTTCCCCATCTGTGGTGGGAAAAGCCTTTTCGTTTCAAAATAAGCACAGCTGCTGGCACACGGCTGTGGATGCAAAATTCACACAGATTTTTGAGATAAAACATGACTTCAGTGGAATCTCACAGCCAAAGATGAGCCCCTCGGGAGTCCCGGTCCCTCCCCCGTCTGACCCTGGTCTGGGGGTGACATCGTCTCCCCTCGGCTGTAGGGAGGTCTGAAAAGCTCCCTGCAGGGTCAGTCGTGGGTGCTCGGCGTGGAGAGGAGCCGGGACATGCGGGGCTGGGACGGTGCCAGACCTCGGAGAGCTGGGTGGGAGGGCGGCCGTGGTGACATCAGGCTGCAGGCCGCCTGCCACGTCCCAGGGGACAGGGGTGCTGGACCCTGCAGCCACGTCCTCAGCTGGGTCCCGGCAGCTGCCCTCACCCACACGCACCAAGCCCCTGCCAGCCACTCTCCGCCCCCGAGAGCTGAAAGGGCCTAGGGCCCCAGGCCCACCCCGAGCCCGCAGCTGGAGAAAACTCCCAGCCCCCAGCCCTGGAAGGCGGAGGAACAAACACCCCTGACCACCTTCTTCTCGATCCAGGATGGAAATCAAAACCCAGGGCTAAACCCCAAACTCCTGGGTCTGTGCGAGAGACCAGGGAGAGAAACGGCTCTCTCCCCTGCCGGGCCCTCCCTGCAGCCCCCTCCTCAGTGCAGGGAGGCCACCAGTTCCCACCCACCCTGGGCACCGTGGGTGCCAGGGACCCAGCCTTCCCCTTCGTGCATCCCTGTCTGAGGAGGACGGACTGCCTCTTGCTAGGGCCCCACAAAGAACGGCCAGGATGCCAGTGGCACCACCTGCAGCAGGGGACAGTGGGCAGAAGGAAGGCAGAGAAGCCCAGTGAGAAGGCCGGGTGACCAGGGAGCCCAGATGCCCCTTGCCAGGACCAGGGATAGACCTGTAAAGCAATCGCATCCGTGTTTCCCTCCAGGAGCTGCCAGCCTGAGTGGTGAGACTTCAGGGGCACCCGGACAGGGAAACCGGACGGACCTCGCACGGGGGAGCCAACCCAGCATGGCCAAAGTGAGCTGATAAAGTAGCCTCAGCGGGATGCCATGTGTGGACAGCTTGGTCCCCTCATCTATAAAATGGGGTAAAGCTGGGCGTGGTGGCTCATGCCTGTAATCCCAGCACTCAGGAGGCAGAGGCAGGAGGATTGCTGAGTTCGAGGCTTGCCTGGGCTACATAGTGAGCTCAGGGGCAGCCTGAACTACAAAGCGAGACCCTATCTCAAAAAAAAAAAAGCAAAGTAAAATGGGGTGAAGGCATCCAGTAAGCACGCAGTGAGCCATTACCCTGCAAGAGCTCAGCACAGGGCCGGCTGTGGGAAGTGCTCACCGTGGGGACCAGAGTCTGTGTCCCTGAGCTCCGGCTCACACAGTGGCTGGCATTTCCGAAGCATGAGTGCCCACATCTGCCCACCTGCTACCATGTGTGCAGTACCCAGCACCATGATGGCACAGCGGTGACACTGAAAATGAGTGCTGGGTAGATGGATGATGGGTCGGTGGGTGGCTGGGTGGGCAGATGGGTAGACGGATGGATGGAGGTGTATGGGTACCCAACACAAATGCTGGAAAGACGGATGTTGGTGGAGAATGCGTGGCTATGTGGGTGGGCGGATAATGGACAAGTGGTCAGTTAGATGGACAGGCAAATAAGTGAATAGGAAGCTGGCTGGATGGACGGATGGACGGATGGACAGATGGATGGGTGGAGGGGTATGTGGATAGTTAGTGGATGAATGATGAACACATGAATAATCGATGGGTAGATAGGTGCGCATATGACTTTGTTTTAACCTCTGAGCTGAAAGCCTCAGGTGGGCGTCTCCTGTTTAATATAACGCCCGACGGGAACCCGCCCACAGAACCCTCCCGAGCAAACATCCCCTAGTCTAGTCTAGGCAGGGGAGGACCCGGGAAGAAGAGGCTGAGCAGGAGCCGCCCACTCACCTGGAGCCACCCCGCTGTAGGAGACCCCGGAGACACGGAGGAGGGAGTGTCCCTCGTGGTCCGTGCCCTTCACTTTGAGGTAGAAGCGCTCCTTGGGGGCGTGGAAGGGCGGCCCACCCCACAGCTGATGGGTGGACCCATTGGAGAGGGGCTGCGCGGGCACAGTCAGGAGGGGCCGTCCCGAGTGGTGCGAGAGCTCGACGGAGTCCAGGCGGCCCGGAGCCCGCAGGCCGGTGGAGTTGATCACCAGGGAGACGGGGACTCCTGCGGGGCAGGGAGAGCAGCACTGGGCTGGACTCTCGGGCGCGCCTCAGGCCCAGCCTGCGTGGCGTCCTGCACCGCGCCCTCGCTTTCTCTACCCGCTCCCGCCCCACTGTGCGAGCCGAGCGGGGGCGTGCTGCTGTCCGTGGTCCTGAAACGCACTGCCCGTCCACCCCTGGCTTCCTGTGCTGTCTCAGGCCGGTCCCTGCAGCCGGGGTCCTCAGCACCGGAAAGGCCATGTCTCCAGTCCACTCCACACCCTAGTGTTAGCTGCCTTCTGGCCGGCATCGGGAGCGGACTCAGATCAGGTGAGGCCCTGGGGTGGGGGCTCCCCAACCCTAGCCTGTCCCTTTGCTCCTCTTCTATCTGCCTTTCTTTTTTCCTCATCTCAGTGGCAATGTTGGCCCCTCTACAGCGCCCCCAGAGATACAGAACTGTTTGCCTTTACTGCCTTAGATAATCCAGGAGCCTCAGGCAAGACTCTCCCTCCGGACAATAGTTGATTTTTTTTTTTTTTTTTGAGACAGGGTCTTGCTTTGTAGTTCAGGCTGGCCCTGAGCTCACTATGGAGCCCAGGCAAGCCTCAAACTCAGCAATCCTTCTGTCTCTGCCTCCTGAGTGTTGGAATGACAGCCATGAGCCACCATGCCTGGCACTGTGGTATGTAGTATTGATTGCTGGTGGGCATGAGTCTCCCGCCCAGCACTGTATGTGGTCACCGGGGATTGAACTCAGGACCTTGCGCTTGTGAGGCAGGCGCCGGAACCACTGAGCTAACCCTCCGGCCCCCAATAGTTGATTTTTTTCTTTTAATGATCATCAACAGCAGCCAGTGGAGGTGAGTAGTGGGACCCTCGAGATGGGACCCTCAAGATGCCTGTGCCTTCCAGAGTCTGAACTTTGTAGGGCTGATGAGGCTCCAGCAGGCCCGATTCCTCCGCACTGCTCCGAGGGCAGACGCCCACTGTCCTGTTAGCCACAGACCCCTGGGCCTGAATGTCCCC
Organism: Thryonomys swinderianus; assembly: GCA_004025085.1. Classification (NCBI taxonomy): domain Eukaryota; kingdom Metazoa; phylum Chordata; class Mammalia; order Rodentia; family Thryonomyidae; genus Thryonomys; species Thryonomys swinderianus. The sequence continues at coordinate 25,167 of PVIC010004797.1, read as the reverse complement.
AGCACAGAGGCCAAGTGCCCATCTCTGTCAACTGCCACCCTGTGTCTCTTCTTTTTAAAAAGTGTCTTGCATCCCATCTTGATGAAATGCAGAAACCCAAGAAGGCCCCATGTGGGATCCCTCCCTGCTTCCTCTGGAGGCCAGCCCGGGGCGGCTAGTTGTTTTCAGGCCCCTCTGGCACTGCACTCAGAATCTCTCTGCTCTCCTGGGTAGAGGAGATCTCATCTCCCGGCTTCTCCTCCCTTCCTGCTACTGGCAAAACAAGCACAAAATGAGCTCACCGCTCTCTTCACACTAACGATGTTCCTTCTGGCACTGGCAGGGAAACTGAGAGGAGATGACAAGACCACAAACCCCAGGGAGACACAGGCACAAAGGAAACCCTGTGAGTCCAGCACACACCATCCGGGTCACTTCCCACTGGTGCAGAGGGGCCGGGCCTGGTCCCAGCTCCTCTGGTCTCTCTTCTGATCTGAGTCCACCCTCTGAATGGCCGTGGTAGGGACCATAGTTTCCAAACTATAAGTCGGGACCCTGATTCAGCCACCAGATGGCATTTTCTGACCACATCGCACCTGACTTTCCCAAGAGAAGCTGCCCAGGGCCACAGGCACCCTTGGATCCTGGGTGTGGCTTCCAATTTGAAAACTGGGCCTCCAACTTCAATGTCCCCCAGGCGATGCCAGACCCCACCCACCGAGGGGTTCCAGCTCCCGCCTTCAGGGCAAGGCAGCATCGCCTCATGGCAGTCAGCTCGTGGCACCCGGTCTGTCACTGAACTAGCACGTGGAGAGCTAAGAGTCCTCTAGGGCATGTGCGTCACTAACGAAAGAGACAGCGTCAGGGTCCTGAAGGCCTTCGGTGGCTGGGGAGACGATCTGAAGGCAAACGTCTCTTGGTCTGGGGCTCGTGGGGAACACGCTTGCTTCCAGCTCGGTTTACGTGGTGTGATTGAAAAATAACATATGTTTGGATTTTTTAAATTTGTTATAGTAAAAGACACATTGCTATCAGTCGCCCTGAAGCCCGCCCCTCACTCCAAACACACAGATCCCGAGGCCCTGGCCGCTTTCCGCAGCAGCTCGGGAAATCTCTCGGGAGAGTCTGTGGTTGTGCTGACGTGGCTCCCTGAGTGTCCTGGATGGATTGAAATGTTGACTTTCCAGGTTATGTTGACTTTGAGGAGGAGCCAGAAGTCACACGGGGCCGGATCTGGTGAGCGACGTGGATGTCGTGTTTCACGCGCTGCCTCTCTGCTGGACGGCGCCAGGCAGCCGTGTGCGCGAATTTCGGGTCACACCTCACCAAGACCCTCAGGAGAGAGGTCTCGGAGCGACTGCACAAAGTGGCGAGGACGACGGGAGGACCTGAAGGGGTCCGGGCAGTGTGTCTCTCACTGTGATCAATCTTTAAAATGGAAACACTGATCCTATTTTTAACCTCTCCTGGTACACCCAGGAGGACCCGAAGGAGGGCTGAGCCTCTGCTCTACAGAGATCATGCCAGTCATGCCATCTGCAGGGTTGAGAGCGTCATACCTTCCAAGGGCCACTCGATGGTGTGGTTGAGGTCCAGAGAGGGCTGCACCGAGAAGCCGGCTCGGAAGTCGATGCTGCTGATGCCCGTGATCCTCACCGAGTGGCGGCCGCTGCTGTAGACCTGGCACAGGCCACATGTCACCCGAGTGTCCCACGGCAGCAGCTCCAGATCGCTCACCTTTGTGACATGGGCAGCTTACCCGCCCCCAGACACAGGAGCTCAAGCCCTGCGGACTGCTCCAGCCTCTCTTTCAGGCCGCCAAGCCCTGCGGGCTCCGGGCATCTAACTGTCCCCTCCCACGGAATTCCGACTCGGAGACGCTCAGAGGTTTGCAGGCAGGAAGTCAGTGCTGCCCTTCCACCTGTGGCGCCCACCGCGGCCCGGGACCCACGCGCCCAGGGAAGTCCGGCCAGCAGGAACTCACAGCGTCCAGGGCAGCAGCTCACTCCGCCCCGGGATGCTGCTCAGGGCGTGAGGCAGCCTGCAGGCCCTGGCTTCCGACATCATGGCCGTCACAGCTGGTCCACATCCCCACCGCCACCTGGCTTCTACACTTTTCTCAGGTTCGAGCCCGAGCCAGTGTGGACAGCGCCCCCCCCCCCCACGCCGCGCACAGACGCGGTTTCCCCTCCTGGACGCTCCTTAACCAGCCCCAAAGCGTTCTCCCTGCTCTGTGAGCAGAATGCTCCTCCTCTGTCCTCGGGCCCAACTCAGGCTGCTCTGCCCACACCCCTGCCTGCGCCCCAGGCCCCCAGGGACGCAGGAGGGACACCGCGCCCAGCTCCGGGGCTCCTACCTTGATGGACCACAGCCCGGGGCGCTTGGGTTTAAAGGCCACCACCTTGGCTGAGTCGGGGATGCTGAGCAGCACGTTGAGGCCCTTGTCCTTCTGGAGGATCCTCCCTGTGGAAGCCCCAAGTCTGCTCAGTCCCGGCCGGTCCTGGGGCTCCAGGGGCCCCGCCCACAGCCCACAGCCTGGATGCTGGCCCCAGGCTCCCGGGGGACCGACACGAAGGAGGCCGCTCTTTTTTTTTTTTTTTTTTTTTTTGAGACAGGGAGCTTTGTAGCTCAGGCTGGCCCTCAGCTCACTCTGTAGCCCAGGCAAGCCTCGAGCTCAGCAATCCTCCTGTCTCTGCCTCCCGAGTGCTGGGATTACAGGCGTGAGTCACCACGCCCAGCATTGTATGTGGTTACCGGGATTGAACTCAGGGCCTTGCACTTGCGAGGCAGGTGCTGGAACCACTGAGCTAAATCTCTGGCTGCGGAAGGCCGCTCTTTTAATTCCGCCTCTCTGCTGCCTCCCACCCCCTCTGCTCCATGGCGTCCCCCACGTCATCTCTCCCGGCACTTCGGGTCTGAGAGCCCAGCACCCTGGGTCTGCGTCTCTGTCCCTTCCCGGGTTTCCAGCTCAGTCACCCCACCGAGGAGCGCACCCAGGAGCCACACATACCCAGCGGGTCTCGGACTTCGATCTCAGGCCCCGGCCCGCTCAGGGAGACGGTGACCTCCTTGAGGCTGGGGTCGAAAGGGATTCTCCAGTTGTGCTCGCCCCCCTCTTCGTGGTCTGTGGACAGCAGGTGCACCTTGGAGGGCTGGATCGCTGACTCCACCCACTTTAACACCTGCAGGGATGCGGGCAAGGCTGACACCAGGAGCCCTGCTGCCCGGGCATCTGGCCCGCCTGGGCAGGTCTCCAGCCGGCTGTAGGCCGCGTCACCCTGTGCAGGTTCTAGGCAGCGTACACGGTGTCCAGGTCACCCCCAGCCACCCCTGCCCACCCTACTGCGGGGGGCCTGACTCAGGCACTGTCCCTGAGTGGCTTGTCCAGCTCGAACCTGTGTGGCCTGAGTCGAGGCACCCAGAGGGCTGAGCGAGGAGCCAAGGAAGGGCATGGCCCGCTGCCAGAGACCTGTCGCCCCATCCCTTTCCTCCCCCCTTCTTTCCTTTCCTCCGTTCTTCTGCGTGTCTATCTCTCTGGTTTATATTGATATTTCCACTTCAAATTTCACATTGCCTTTTTTCTTTTAACTCAGTTTATTTACTATGAACCAAAAAAGTGTAAGATAAATATTTACTCAGTAGCTTAAAACTGGAGGAACAATCTATATAGCAATTTTTTTTTTTTTTTTTTTTTTTTTGCTTTTGAGACAGGGTCTCGCGTTGTAGTTCAGGCTGGCTCTGAGCTCACTATGGTGCCCAGGCAAGCCGCCGTGAACTCAGCAATCCTCCTGTCTCTGCCTTCCGAGTGCTGGGATTACAGGCATGAGCCACCATGTCCGGCATTGTGGTATGTGGTGTTGATTGTTGGTGGGCGTGTCTCCACGCCCAGCATTATATGTGGTTACCAGGGATCAAACTCAGGACCTTGCGCTTGCGAGGCAGGTGCCGGAACCACTGAGCTAACCCTCTGGCCCATATATAGCAATTTTAAAACTATGTTTCTTGTGGGATAAGATAAGTAAAAATGGTAATTTTTTTGTTTTGTTTTGGGCTTATTTTTTGTTTAGATAGAGTCTCAAAAAAAATCATTCCAGCTGGGCTTGATCTCACAATGTGGCCCAGGCTGGCCTTGAACTCATGGTCCTCCTGACTCAGCCTCCCAAGTGCTGGGTCTGCAAGTGTTCATCACCACACCCAGAAAACAACAGTTTCTGAGTCAAGATTTTTCTCTTAAAATGTAAGAGAAAGGTTTACAATCAAATAAAGTAATTTTTAAAAACTGCAGTGTGCAATTTGAATTGGAGATATCAATATAAACCAGATAAATAAATAGAAAAATAGATATAGACGATGTAAGATAGAGTTGATAGATAGATGGACAATAGGATATTGATGAAAAGTAGATGGATATATATGATAGATACACAGATAAGCAGATATACGCTACACAGACTGACCGACTAGCAGTGTTGTCCACAAATCCCCACATCAGCAGTGACATCCATTACCCAGATCTTAGCTTCTAAACCCATTGCCCCTCGGACACCTTGGAGAAATGGCTAATTCCGGGTCTGAGGCAGGGAGTTCACAGGCCACCCCGGGAGAATTGGTTTTTCCACAAAGTGTGAAGCGCTGGAAGACAAACGCACAGAGAGCACAGGGGACACAGGAAGTGGCCTAAGGCACTCGCGCTGGCTCAGTCGGGATAACCAGAGCCCCAGAAGAGAGTGACAAGAGAAACACGCTGAATTACATAATCTTTGTGCCCTAACAACTCACGAAAGAGAAAGAACTCAAAGTAGTACAACCTCGCTGTCCCCACTGCGAGTGATCTCCAGATCCCAGAGAAAGGGCTCGGCGAGGCGCCTGCCTTCCCAGTGGGAACTGAACTTCAGGAAAACTGGATCACCCCTCGGAGGAGCAGACGGTCCTCCTGGAAGAGGGCCCGTCTTACATGCGGAAAGGATGAGACAAGTAGGAAATCATGATTTTGCAACCCTGATGAAATCATCGCTTCAGGCCAGGCTCCCCAGTGGATGCTAAGGCCAGCAGATGAAAGGCTGATGGGAACTGGGTGTCCTCACAGTCTCACAGCCTTACCCCCAGCTGGCCTGGGTCACAGTGGGAAGAACGACGGGGCCTCACGACGCAGAATGCTGCCTGTCACCACCTCGACCCACTGATCCAACTTATCATCAGTCACCGTGGGACAGTAAGACAGTCTTTGCCTCTTTTTTTTTTTTTTTTTTTTGAGACAGGGTCTCGCTTTATAGTTCAGGCTGACCCTGAGCTCACTATGGAGCCCATGCAAGTCAGCAATCCTCCTGCCTCTGCCTCCCGAGTGCTGGGATGACAGGCGTGAGCCACCACGCCTGGCACTGTGGTATGTGGTATTGATGGCTGGTGGGCATGAGTCTCCATGCCCAGCATTGTATGTGGTTACCGGGGATCAAACTCAGGACCTTGCACCTGCGAGGTAGGCGCCAGAACCACTGAGCTAACCCTCCGGCCCAGTCTTTGCCTCTTAATGAGAAGTGATAGCATGAATGAACACACAGCGGCCTCCACGGCCACCTCCTGCCTAGGCGTTGTCTAACCCGGCCCCGGCACACACTTGGTTTAAGCAGAGTAGAAAGGGCAGAGGAAAAAGTTCATGGCACCATAAGGAAACGATCGGGTGAGTCCAGGGCACGGGACTTGGTACCAGTTAGTGCCTCTTCCACAACTGTGCATCACCAAGAAGAAGGGGAGCTGGGTCCAGACTCCAGGGGCATCCCAGACGGAACCACCAGGCCAAACTGTATGGTGTTCGATAGGCTTTTGATTAGACAAAAACTGCTGCAAAGACATATTGAAATTCAAATATAGACCAGGGGTCAGGTGTTACTAGGAGACTGTGGTTAATTTTATTACATAATATTTTGGTTATAGTAGATAAAAAGTTTTCTTTAAAAAAAAATTCCACGTGCCGGGTGTGGTGGCTCAAGCCTGTAATCCCAGCACTTGGGAGGCAGAGGCAGGAGGACTGCTGAGTTCAAGGCTTGCCTGGGCTACATAGTGAGCTCAGGGCCAGCCTGAACTACCAAGCGAGATCCTGTCTCAAAAAAAAAAAAAATTCCACGTTAGGGCTTGGGGTGTAGCTCAGTGGTAGAGCACTTGCCTCACTCTAGATTCAACTCAAGACAAAAGAAAAAAATTCCTTGCTAAATTATTTATGTGGAAGGTATCATGATAGATGAGTGTGAGAGCACATGCATGTAATCCCAGCACTGGGGTGGGGGCTGAGGCAGAAGGATTGTAAGTTCAAGCCCAGCCTGAGCTACTTAGCGACTTAATGAGTCTCAAAATTTAAAAAAGGACTAGGGATGTAGCTCACTGTGCAGGCCCTGGGATTGACCCCCAAAGAAAAAAGTATACAAACCGGGTGTGGTGGCTCACGCCTGTAATCCCAGCACTTGGAGGCAGAGATAGGAGGTTTGCTGAGTTCCAGGCTTGCCTGGGCTACATAGTGAGTTCAAGGTCATCCTGAATTACAGTAAGACCCTGTCTCAAAAAAAAAAAAAAAAAAAAACTAAAGAAAAAAGTATACAAATAGATAAAGCAAGTGGACAAAAAAAATAACAATCTTTCTATCTAGTACATAGGTTCTTTTTGCTTTTCTGTGTCTTTGAAATATTTCATGGTAATTTTAAAAATAAAAGTCATTTTGGGGCTGGAGATTTAGCTCAGTGGTTCTGGCGCCTGCCTCATAAGCGCAAGGTCCTGAGTTCGATCCTCGGTAACCACATACAATGCTGGGCATGGTGACTCACGCCCACCAACAATCAACCAGCAATCAGCACCACATTCCACAGTGCCGGGCATGGTGGCTCACACCTGTAATCCCAGCACTCGGGAGGTAGAGACAGGAGGATTGCTGAGTTCGAGGCTTGCCTGGGCTATACAGTGAGCTCAGGGCTAGCCTGAACTACAAAGCAAAACCCTGTCTCAAAAAAAAAAAAAAAAAAAAACCCAGGCGTGGTGGCTCACGTCTGTAATCCTAGCACTCGGGAGGCATAGACAGGAGGATTGCTGAGTTCGAGGCTTGCCTGGGCTACATAGTGAGCTCAGGGTCAGCCTGAACTACAAAGTGAGACCCTGTCTCAAAAAAAAAAAAAAAAAAAGTCATTTTAAAATGACAAATATGGACTTCAGTACACACAAGGGCAAGCACAGTGGTGCACAGCTGCTCACCAATTTTATTTAACTGGAAGTGGTTTTCTGGAATGTTCGAAGGAGAAATGCAAAACCACATCCAGCATCCACAGGGAAGGTCCCATGACTGACTAGCAATGTCTGCCACGGGTACAGCCTCAGACAGTGGTATCTTGCGTGCTAACTGTTGGTCATCCTGGATCTAAACCTTCCAACTCTGCCCACTATGTGATTTTGCATGGAAAAGAAGGGAAGGGGGTAAAGAAGGGAACTGGAGGAAGCATTCAAGATTTAGAAAACGCATATGTTTTGCTCATGCTGAGCTGAAACATATGTGGCAAGATTTCAATTATCACAGGATAAGAATTCAGTATCCTGACAACTCAAGTGTTTTGAATCCTGGAGCTACTCCAGTCTTGCTTTTGCTTAGATTTCTAACTAATGTGTTTCTTGTAAAGGTCCACCTGTCTTGGCCAAGGAACGGGGCTGAGGTTCTTCGTCCCCGTGGGGTTGGGTGGGAAGGGAGCTGTAGCCCAGGAACCCTGACTGGAGAAGCCAACAGAAGCTGGCAAAATGGGCAATGCCCCTTGGCAGCCAAGAAGCAGCTCTGTGACCCCTGCCCCTTGCCCGGGCCAGGTCTTGTCAGAGGCCAGGAGGGAAGTGTAACAAGCTAAGCAGCCGGGCGGTGAAGCCAGCCACAGGCCACAATCACACATCACGTCACACCTGCTACTGTGTCACAACTGCCATGGTGCATTTGTTTGAGGGTGTTGTGATGGATAAAGATGCCTGGCAGTGCAGGCTACTGAGCCATGGAGAGCACGGGACTCGGGCTAGCACCGCTGGCCCACCATGAGGCAGCCACTGCGGAGCAGGTGTGGTGGCTGGCCCTCATGTCCCCACAAGGCCAGACGCCCCAGCTGGGCCAGACCAGGGGACAAAGCTTCTGGACTCTGTGCTGTTCCCCTGGGAGCCTCCCAGGCACAAGGCCTTTGTTAAACAAGCAGTGTTTATTTGGCAAAGGCGATGGCTTCCAGATGTTAGCGGCCACGGGGCCCAGGGCCACACCAGGCTCATCTTCTGGTTGCTAATGGTGGGGATGAAGGAATCTGGCATGGCTACTCAGCCAGATGGCTGCCGCTGGGCCCTGCCTGGCAGACAGATCATCCCCAGAGGCCGCGCGAGGACCCCTGATGGGCAGGTGGGTGAGGAAACAGAAAGGGACCAGGAGCCGGCGGCCACAGAGGACAAATCAGAAACTGAGGGCCAGAGCTGGGTTTCCTATAGTAACAGGGGGAGACCTAGTCCCCTGACTCTGGTGCAGGCCGGGAGGCACCCCAGACAGTGGCCCCAGACTCCTCGAGAAACCTCCTCTTCTTTGAGGCGCTTGATGGAAGCCGGGGTGTCTTTCAGCTCCTCCTGGAGACAAGGGAGCCATGCCTTTGCTAACTCTTACGAGGCCTGTTTCCTTCCATCCTGGCCAACCCTCCCACAAGGGAAACTGAGGCACACAGAGCTCAGAACTGTGCTCAAGGTACCCCGGCAGGTAGAGGGCAGAAATGCTGCACTCAGAAGCCCAACAAGCCTTGTCCCCAACCCAGGCCTCAACCACTCCCCCGCCACCTGCCCTGGGAGGGTCCAAGATGACGTCACCTCCAAGCCCTCCTGGTCCCTTAATCAGAACCACCTGACAGGAGCCTCCCTCCCCCCCACCCTGTGCATCCTAGAAGGCAGTTACTTCTCCCTAGTCGAACGCAGAATCAGGGACCTGCAGGGACCCAGCTCCCAGAACCGGCCGGGTGGAGCTGGGAAACGGGGACCTGGGGGACACAGAGGACAGCGAGCCACCTCATGCCCTCCCGGAAAAGACGGGACTCCCTGCCAGGGAGGCTACAGGATAGTGGCTCTGCCCGGCTCTCCCAGCCCTGCTGGTCCCCGTCCCCTCGGCGTCCCTGGGGCCAGCGACAACAGCCTGAGCTGACCGGCTGGCAGAGCCATAAGTGCTGCTCTTGCTCCTTCCTAAACCACCCCCAATGGCACCCCGAGACAGGACCAGCGGCCACACTGCCCGCTCCAACATGGCAGCTGTCACGTGATGATGTGAGACCCTCGGCTTCCCTGGCCCTGACACTCACCTTCCCTTAGTTACCCTGGAGCTCTGGGGGCCCCTGGTCCTGGGCCTCCACTGCGAAAGAGCTCCACACGCTCGAACAGGGACGCACGGGTTGGAGGTGTGTGCGCTCACCCAGCACCACGCTGCACGCAGCAGGTGCCCCATCAGGGACAGCGAAGCGCCACGTGTCCCTCCTGGGCACCAGACAAACCCTGAAAGGTCACGGGCTAACTGCGCAGCGCGGCTCGGGGACCCCTGCGACTCTGAGGGAGGCCTCTCCCGCTGGCGTCCCGCGAAGGCGCAGCCCCAGCCTCCGGATGACAGCAGCCCTGGCTGCCCCCACCGCGTTCCCAGGCTCGCCGCATGTCTGGGAACATCTGGAAGGAGCCGGGGCCAAGGCCTAAGCTAACGAGCGGCAGGGCTCCGTGTCCGGGGGGAGCAGGTCCAGCCCCTCCCAGCGCAGCCAGTCGGGGTCATGGTCCCCCCGAGGCGGACACGCTGCCCGCCAGGCTCCCAGGCCAAAAGGCGGCATCACCCGGAGGTGGTGGGTTTGCCACCCACAAGCCGGGCTCCAGCACCCTGCGGCCACCCACATCTGACCTGTCCCCGGCAGGACCCAGGTCCCCAGGAAGTTGTGAGGAGTCAGCAAGGTCTCCCCAAAAATAAGAATCGAGCCATCCATCCTCTGTGCGATGCCTCCCGCCCTCGCTTGGGGCTCAGTGCCAGGGGAGACTGACATGCCAAAAACTGGAGCCGAATGTGTTGCGGGAACCATAAACGCCATCTGTCATCGGGGAGTTAAGGCACGCTAATCTAAACAAGGCCCTGGACAGCGTAGCCTTCCCGGGGCGACAGCAGCCCCCCCACGGCTGGCCTGACGCCTTCCCCTCCTCCAGGCCCAGGCTCCAGGGACCAGCGTCCACCCCCAGCTGTTTCCCCAGCACCTGCTACTTGGGGGCAAACAGGACCCGCGTGGCCCAGCCCTCAGGGAGCTCCCCGCCCAGGGCCGATTAACCTCACAGGAGCAAGAGGGCCACACGCAGGGCAGAGGCGTGAGAGTGGAGCCGTGGACACAGGAAACCGGGGTGGCCTCTGCGGGCAGGTGCGATGGGGGAGCTGGTGAGCCCGAGTCGGAGTGACAGCAGCCCGCGCTCGGCCTTGGGCAGGACGCACCGGGGACACAAAGAGCCAGCAGAGCCCAGTGAGACCCCGGGCAGTGGCGGGGAGAACACAGCAGTGAGGGCATGAGGGCAGAGGCCCTGGTGAGGTCAGGGACCGGGACGTCGGGCTGCTTGGGGCTCACGGCGTCCTGGCAGCGGCGAGAAGTAGCCAGGTGCCCTCTCTCCGCCCACCGCGGGCCCCAGGCTCCAGGAGAAACCCCACACCCACACTTCTGCCGACCACGTTAGGCCTAAGCCAGGGCTTTTGCTCTGACTACACTCAGCCCTGCCTCTTTGTTTTTTTTTTTAGTTTTGAGACAGCCTTCCTAAGTTCACCATGCTGGGTTTGAACTTGAGATGGTGCTGGATCAGCTTCCCGGAGGACAGAGTTCAGGCTGGGCCACCTTGTCCAGCTAAGCCTCAGCCTTTGTACCTATAAAACTTTTACCCAGAAACCCAAAGCACCTGTCTGCGGGCCGGGTGGCCAGGGAGGGCGGGGCACGGCACGGCACGGACCTCGCTCGCTCACCTCCGTCACCTGCTGCTTGTCCAGGTGGAACACCTGCCCGGAGCTGGCGGAGGCGACCTCCTCGTAGGCCAGGTAGCCGGGATGGGTGCGGTCACCGCAGTCCCCCGTCAGCACGAAGACCACCTGCAAGACAGGCGTGCGGCCTGCCTCGTGGCTGCCCGGCCGCTCCCACGGGAGAGACGGCTAGGGACAGGCTTGTCCCCCTCGGCAGGGTGATGCTCCTGTGGAGCTGGGGCGCACCCATCACAGGGCTCCTGGGCCCAGGCAGGGAGGTCAGCTCTGCAGCAAAGCAGGGCGTCGAGGCCGACTCACCGTGAGCGGTTCCCAGAGGCCACAGGGAGAAGCCGGAGCTCTGTGAGCCGGGACAGGAGCAGGGCCGGCGCGGGGCGCGAGCCCCTGGGGTCCCCGGGCGGAGGCCCCTCCACTCACCTGCGACTGCTTGAGCTGCAGGAGCTGCAGCAGCTCGTCCTTCCTGTGGAAGTCCTTGGCGCGGGCATCGGAGAAGACGTAGATGACGGAGCCCGGGTTGGCGACCTCCACGGCGGCCTTGATGGCGCCCACGCTCATCTCCGGGCAGTCCCCGCCGCCCTGGAGGGAGGAAGCGTCCAGCCGCTGCCCGCCTCCTGCAGACAGGACGCCGGAGACGCCTCCGGGACCAAGGGGAGTCGGGGTCCCCACCAGCGGCCCCAGCAGCCCCCGTCGATCAGGCTCCACACGGCCCCACCTTTCCCTCCCAGGGGAGCAGCGTAGCCTCGGACTGTAGCTTTAGACAAGTTGCGCCTCACACGCGCACCGCACTGGAGAGACGCAGTCCCACCCCGTGGGCTCCGTGGTAATGGGGGCTTCGAGTGGGAGGACGTGGGGGCAGCTAGCGGACAGCCCTCGGAGCCCCTGATCCCCGCAGCGTAAGGGACGCGGGTGCAGACAGGAAGGGGCTGGGCTGGGCAAGAGGAAGCCCTGGCAGCCGCCTTTCCAATTCTCTTTACAACCCGCCCTGGGATCCGCTCCGAAGACACTGCGGCGCTGCGCACTCCGGAGGGAGGGGCTTCGTCCGTCCCCCGCGGTGTTTTCAGTGGACGCTCCCTTCTGACCTGCCTGCTCTCCACACGGGGCTTGCTGGCCCTGAGTGCCGGCCTGCTCTCCAGAGCCTCAGCTGGGGTCGGACACTCCTCCCTCTCCCCTTTCATTCATTCGTCAAACAGGAAGCGGTGGGAGCGGGCGCAGGGCGCAGAGGGAAGGAGCCCGCCCAGCCGGGGCGCAGACCACCACAGAGCTGAGAGGAAGCAGTGGGGCGAGAAGGGCACCCTGGCTCCCCAGCGGGACAGAAACTGGGCTTCTCTGTGGACCGGGAGAAGAACGGGGAGGGCCGGCAGCGGGCAGGGGCAGCGTACCTGCACGTACAGCTCCCTCAGCTCCTTCAGGAACACCGCCGGGTCCGCCGTGAGCGTCACCGGGCCGATGTCTGTGGGAACGGAGGCCCAGATGGGCTTAGGCCCCGACCAGGCCGGAGGGCGCCCAGGCCGAGCCCCGCCCTTCCCTTCCAGCACCGCCCCAGCGTCTGTGCCTGAGACGCCCCTTCCGCTCAGTGCAAAAGAAAGACAAAGACACAGAGATGCGAACACACAGCGCGATCCGAGCCCGGAGGGGGAACAAGAGGAAGGTGTCAGAAACGCCATCTGTGTGTGGGTACGTTCAGAAGCACGGCAAGGAAAAGGGCCCAGATGGCCCCGAGTGGAGTCGGCGAGGCCATGGACACCGTGCACCATGGGGAGACACCAACAGCCCGGGCATGGTAGAAGACAGGGGAGTTTCTAGAAGGCCCAGCATCAGGCACCACGAGGTCCCATGCGGCCACCCTGGAAGGATCCTGCAGAGACACACACATCCATGCAGAGCCTGCACTGGGGGCTCACGGTGGTTGTGTCGTTTTTTTCTATGCGTACATAGCAGCTGTGACGAAGTACAACTCACAAATGAGGAGTCGTACAAGGTTAACCACCCTAACAAAATGGAACAGGGGTAACTATGCTGTGGCGGGGTGCGGTGGCACACTCGGGGGCTGATGGGCAGACAGCGCATCCAGCACGGGGCCAGCAGACGCGGGGACGGATGGCACGCCAGGGCGGAGCGAGGGCTCATCACGCCATCTGCACGCTGCGCTCCTTAGCGCTTACTAACGGCCTCCGGAATGATTTCTCATGTCCGTCTGCTGCTGGGAGCTGCAGCTGGGAAAAGCTGAAGAGCAGAGCAGGGGCCACCAGCAGGCGGGGGCAGCGGCGGGAACAGGTTCCCCGACGGATCAGGCAAGGGCAGCGGAAGCAGCGAGGGAGAGAGAGACGCCCGTGTGGCGAGGGGCGAGTGGGTACAGCCTAGATCCATGCACCTCGGAGCCCGTACAGTGACCCCACGGAACATAGGTCTGCAGGGCCCTAAGCCCGGGCGGCAGGGTGACTTCACATACACCCGGTGATGCCGGAGGACAGCCATGTACTCTCTGCCTACTTGGCACATATTTGAAACATCCCTTGGTGAAGAGATTTTTTCAAATGGCATGATGGAAGTCACAGCCAGCCACGAGCCAGTGCTCTCTGCGGAACCGCTGGAATCCCAACAGGCCATGCGATGGGTCCACGGGGCTCTGCAGGGTCCCGGGGACATCTGATTTCCTAGACAAATACTTCGGCTGAGTCCTGGGTTGAACTCTAAGAATGGCCCTTTTAGTTCAGGAATTCCAAATTCCAGTCATCCCGAAAGCATCTGTGCTCAGCAGATGGCAGACCGTGGACAGGGAGGGCGTGGGGCTCCCGGCCACCACAGCCCCATTACCAAGCAGGACGGTGGACCCCAGCCGCCCCCAGCCCTGCCCCCGCTCCAGTCCCCACCTTACCCTCCCTCGCCTGCCCGGAGTCCGCACACCTCCTCCATATCCCCAAACTGCACAGCAACTGATTCAGCTTAAGTTCAGCAGGGAGCCCTCGGCCCCTGACCTCGGCCAGGTCCATCTGGATGCCCAGCTCCGCCCTGCCCCGGCCCAGGGGCCCCGGTGCTCAGCGAGCCTCCGTTTCCTCCTCCGCAAAGAAGGCGTGAAGGGCCTCACTGGTGCTGCCCAAGAGCCAGCACTGCACGGCTTTGAGAAGCCGGGTGAGGGAGCCCTGCCGGGCGGGAGCCAGTCCCCGGGCTGTGACTCCGGGTCGGAGACTGCGCTGGCCAGACTGCCTCGCCTCCACACGGGCCCCTCCCCCCCAGTTGTACTAAGAAGAATAACAATTTGCTCCGTGTTGCTTATTTCTTCAAAAAGTAACGATCCATGGCCCTCCTCTCAGAGGCGCGTCTGCAACAGGGCTGCTTCCCGGCCCCCGCGCCCGGCCGTGAGCTGTGCCCCTCAGCTCACCCGTGCTGGGCAGAGGAGACCGAGGGGACCCGGAGGAGCGGCCGATCGGCCCAGGCACAGCAGGGCTGGGATTTGGGCAGCTCCGAAACCACACCCGTCACGGCTCCCCGGTCCCCCGGGATCCAAACACAGAATCCAGTAGACGGAGAGCAGCGCCCTGGCCCGAACCCCGTCGACCAAACGGAGCCTCCATTTTGTCTGTGCCCTTGTATCTATATAAACGCATCATGATACCGTAGGCAGAATTCCCTGGGCCTTTTTTTTTTTTTTTTTTTTTTTGAGACAGGGTCTCGCTTTGTAGTTCAGGCTGGCCCTGAGCTCACTATGTAGCCCAGGCAAGCCTCGAACTCAGCAATCCTCCTGTCTCTGCCTCCCGAGTGCTGCGATGACAGACATGAGCCACCATGCCCTGCACTTTTTTTTAAATTTTGAGACAAAGTCGTGCTAAGTCACTTCCTTTCTTCATGATGAGCCCGTGTTGGTGACACCTAATGATCTCAGCTCTCCAGGGGAGCTGGTCCACGGACAGCACGTTCTTCTGTCCTTCTTCCCCTTCTCCTCCCCTCGTTCTCCTCTCCCTCCATCTCCTGGTCCTTCCCTTTTGCAAAAGATCTATCTCCCTGTCTCCTATTATCCATATGTTGTTTTGCTCTTTATGTAAATCTGAGGTTTCTCATAGAGAAACCATGCAAATATCTAAGCTGTGTGTCAGACTTATGTCACGTAGCGCTATGGTATTTTCCCAGCAGTGACTCAGCTTTGTCCTTCTTCCCGGCAGAGCAGTACTCCATTGTGTGCAAGGGCCACATTCTAGTCACTTGTACGGGAATAAGGAGCCTACAGCCCGAGCGGGCCTGTGGCTGAAGTTAAACTTGCCAGACCTCCATGCAAGACTTGACCTCCGGTCCCCAAGTTGTTCCCTGACACTCCAGCCCCTGAGAGAGAGGAAGAGCCTTCTAGGAAACACATCTGATAGCAAGGCTCAGGCCCGCGGGCCCCCCTAGAAGACAGCTACCTCTGCACCTGCCCCCTCGGCATCCGAGCGAGGGGGTGCAGAGGAGTTCCTCACTGACTCGGTCCCGGTCACACCCAAGGGTCCTTCGCTGCTCCATCCTGTGCCCGGCACCACACCAGGCCCACAGCAAACTCCCACAGCTCTGGCAGGTGCTGGGCCTGCTCGGCCCTGGCACTCCCAGCGAAGCACACTGACACCAGAACAGCAGGGGCATGCCGAGGCCAGCCACACCCAGGAGGATGACACCACTGGGTATAGTGTCTGTCACTAGCTGAGGACGGGGCTGGGGATACCAAGGGGAGAGATTTCTCACGACGGCCCTGGGTCCCAACAGAGAGCGCAGGCAGGAGATGCAGCCTCACGCGCACGTGTGCACCAGGCACATCTGTGACATTCTTCCCTCTCTCCAGATAGATGGTCCCCGAATGTGCCCCGGGAGCCAGCCGTGTTGACGGAGCGAGATCAGCTTCCACGGTGCCGGAGGGCTGGGTGGGCAGAAGCTTCCGCCACCTGTCCTGGCATCCACCTGCCACCCCACCAGCAGCTGCAGGAGACAGAGGGAGCCGGCCAGCTTCCTGTCACTTGCTGCTGCTCCCTGGGCATACCTGCTCTTCCTGCGGCACGCAGCACCCTCAGCTCTGGGCAGAGTGGCCAAGTCTTCTTCCAGCAGGAAGACGGGACTGGCTGGAGGGCACCCTGACCGGGGTCGCCTGAGCTCTGTCTTCTGCCTCTTTCACACTGTTCAGCCAGAGGGTGCTGGAACTGGCCCAGCCCCGGCACCTGCACCACGACAGTGCCGTAGACCGAGAAGGGGAAGAAGAGCAGGAGGAGGAGCGGGAGGGGTCGGCGCTGGTGAGGACGGTCTCACTCACTTCCTGCGCCGTAGCAGAATATTGGACAGAGGTGATTTATGTGGAATGAAGGTTTAAGTGGCTCCTGGCTCTGGAGGCCACGGCGAGGGTTCACATGCTGGTCACAGAGCGGAGACCGGCAGGGGAGACAAGCGCGTTGGAGAAAAGACAGGGCCTGGCCGTGATGACCCATCCTACAATCACAACCCACCCAGCAAGAACTAACTCTGTCCAAAGGGAAGAGTGTTCAGCCATGCACGACCAGAGCCCTGGTGCCCAGATTGCACATGCATGCACACGCACGCACACACACACACACACACACACCGTGTGCTACCTCACTGGACCACGGGCTGCCTGTGGGGGCCGCTATCTGAGGGTTCAGAGATCGGCCCTTCTCCTAGTACCTGGCAAGCATTTGCTCACAAACGCCTGTCCCTAGTCCATGACCCGCAGCCAGTGACCCTCTGTCCACTGATGAGGGCAGCTGAGGAACAGCTGGGAATGGCCCCGCACCGGAGCAGCACCCCAGCCGCCACCGCAGCCACGCAGGAGGCTGCAGAGTCGCAGCGCTCACACCTCAGTCCCGGCCCTGCTCCTAGACACGGGGGTCTGGGCCGTGACGGGAGGTAAACGCTTGCTAAACCGCAGGGCAGATGTGGCCGCTGGGGGCCGGGACCATGAAGCCGTGTTCTGGGCCCCCTGAGCTGCCTCTGGCGGGTGAGCCCCAAGCCCGGCCCGAGCCATCTCTCCAGAGGGACGCTTTCCACCAGGAAGCGTGCAGCCGCCCACGGCTGGTCCCGGGCAGGGCAGCACTGGAGAGCACGACGGCCCCGCCTTGCGCCCAGCTCCAGGCTCCGGAGACAGCTGCTCCCGAAGCAGGCAGAGCATCCCCCACCCGCTTCCCTGCTCCCTCCCTCATTCTCCGAGTGGGCTTTGCGGCCTGGAGCCAACCGCCGGTGTTTGGATGTTCAGCCCCGGCAGGGCCCCCTCACTCCGTCCCGACGCCTCTCCAAGCCTCAGTTGCCCCATCTCTAAATGCCAGGGGCCACCAAAGGTGGCGTCCAGCCTGCTAGGATTCTCAGCCCTGAGCCCGAGTCCGGTGCGCATGGGTGTCGGGACCCCTGGCCTTGCGCTCGCAGTGACCTGGGCTTCCTGGCTGTGCTCATCCTGCAGGGCCCTGTGGGGGTGTCTTCCAGCCAACCTCATGTGGGAAACTGAGGCCCAGGGAGGGAAGGTGATACCTCCAAACTTCCCTTTTGCATGGGCTGCACTGGTGGGACCTGCTGAGCCGGCCCCGCCTGGCCGCGGTTCTCCCAGAGTCACAGCGAGTCTCCTGGGCTCTCCAGAGCCGAGCCCAGCTAGCTTCCCGGAGCTTCCAGCCCAGACCCTGCTTCCTCACGCCGTGGTGTTCTCCCCCGGGCCTCTACCTGCCGGGACCCAGGCCTGGAAAGCCCTTGGGTGAGGGCCATCTGCCCCGGCCGGGCCGCTCCCCACCACCCGTCAGGCAGTGCGGGTGAAGGAATGGCCAGACATGCCCGCTGAGCCCCCGCAGACCTCTCAGCTCTGCGAGCAGCGAGGGGAGCAGTTTCCCGCGGAATGAGGACAGATCACTGCTATTTTTTTTTTTTTTTTTTGAGACAGGGTCTTGCTTTGTAGTTCAGGCTGGCCCTGAGCTCACTATGTCACTCAGGCAAACCTCGAACTCAGCAATCCTCCTGTCTCTGCCTCCCGAGTGCTGGGATGACAGGCGTGAGCCACCACGCCTGGCACTGTGGTATGTGGTATTGATTGCTGGTGGGCATGAGTCTCCACACCCAGCATTGTATGTGGTTACTGGGATCAAACTCAGGAACTTGCGCTTGTGAGGCAGGTGCTGGAACCACTGAGCTAAATCTCCAGCCCCAGATCACTGCTATTTTAAGGAAAGAAAGAGGCTGGTTGTAGCAACATCACTCAGGGGTGCAGTGAAAACTACACACACACACACACACACACACACACACAGCTCCCGAGTACACAGCCTGGTCCCGCTGGGTAACAGACACCTCGGACCCCAGCACTCGAGAGCTTGATGCAGGAGGACCACCATTCCGAGGCCAGCCTGGGCTCCGTCATGAATTTCAGACCAGTCTGAGTCACACAGTAGGACCCTGTCTCAACAGAACAAGGGTGCACAGCCCACTGTCACCTATCAGCCTGGACTTTCGGGGCAGCTCTGCGCACACGAACACAGCCCACCAGCCCCACCGGGCCCAGCTCTTCCCTTAGGAGTGACCCTGCGTGCCGGGGCTCCCGGGCCAGGCGGGGAGCACTGGACAGCACTCGGCCCACACAGGGGCCCTGCATCTTGCCCGTCGATGACAAGAGGTCCTCATTTGAGGAAGCTGATGTCCCCAGACACCAGGAAGGACACAGCTGACACATAGTGTCACACTCCATCCGCAGGAGGGCAGATTGGGACAGAGCTTTGGAACAATGGATTCGGCAGCCTCGATCCGAAGTGGCAATGCTGAGGCACCGATAAAGCAGCCCTACTTCCGGGCTCTCCCGTAGGAGCCTCTCCAAACAAGCGTGTGTTTACTCTCAAGACGAGGGAAGCAGCCTGCTTCGCGTGTGAGTGGGACATGGGAATAAATTAATTCCTACCGAGTTATCTCAACAAAACCACTAAATAAATTAAAGGGCAAAATAAAAGGTAGACAACAGGGCACAGGTAGCTAGGTCTTTCATAAAAGGGACGGGGCCAAGGGGGGGGTGGGAGAGAAGAGGAAGGGGACAGAAAAAGAAAGATGGCGTGGTACCGGCACACATCAGCTCCCCACAGGGAGATGAGCATTATGGGCTGCCACGTGGGCTAATAAAAACAGACAACAGGGGCTGGAGGGTTAGTTCAGTAGTTCCAGCGCCTGCCTTGCAAGCGCAAGGCCCCGAATTCGATCCCCGGTAACCGTGTACAATGCTGGGCGTGGTCACTCATGCCCACCAACTGTCAGTACCACATACCACAGTGCCGGGCGTGGTGGCTCACGCCTGTCATCCCAGCACTTGGGAGGCAGAGACAGGAGGATTGCTGAGTTCGAGGCTTGCCTGGGCTCCATAGTGAACTCAGGGCCAGCCTGAACTACAAAGCAAGACCCTGTCTCAAAAAAAAAAAAAAAAGAAAGAAAGAAAGAAAGAAAGGACAGCAGAAGATTTTACAGAGTTTGCATCTCCTAAGGGGTTTTTGATTTTTCCTGCTACCAGGCATCAAATTCAGGACCTTGCACTTGCCAGACTGGTGTGGCCCTCTTCAGAGTTTTGTTATCAGAATATTTCATAAACATGATTAACTTCACAATATCTTTTTTAAAATGTATTTACTTATTTATCTATTTATTCATTATTGGTGCCGAGAATCGAACCCAGCCTCACGCATGCTAACTGGGCTCTAACGCTGAACTTCACCCTCAACCCAAAGTATGCAGTTCTTGAAGGAAATCGATTTTGGTGCAGCGTGTGGTGCCACTACAATCGCAGCACTCAGGAGGCTGAGGCAGGAGAATTACCATGAGTTCAAGCCCAGCCTGGACTCCGCAGGGAGACCCTACCCCCCAAAACAAACAAAAAAAAATGAAAACATCATCCTTTTCTTGCAGATGAAAACCTCAAACTAAAGATCCAGCATTATAGGTCTAAAGGTGCAACTCTGTGGGGACCACCTGCTTAGCACCCCCAAAACAAAATAAACACCAGCATCATACTGCAAATGGTGTGAAACCCTAAATAACACAAGAAGGACCCAGCCAGCACCAGGACTCAGTGCCTTCCTGAAAGCCCAGGCTGATATGTCATGCAAACCGTTTAAGAGAACATCTGATTGGAAAAGAAGAGATGGCACTGCCATTTAGACATGCTGTGGCAGTCAACCTAGAAGACATTGCCCCTCAAAAATAGTCTAAAAGAGGGCCAGGGATTTAACTCAGTGGTTCCAGCGTCTGCCTTGCAAACACAAGGTCCCAGATTTGATCCCCATAACCACACACCACAATGCCAGGCGTGGTGGCTCACACCTCTCATCCCAGCACTCGGAAGGCAGAGGCAGGAGGATTGCTGAGAGTTTGAGGCTTGCCTGGGCTACATAGTGAGCTCAGTGCCAGCCTGAATTATGAAATGAGACTCTAACTGAAAAAAAACAAATTTAAAAGGAAAAACTTCTCTAAAACTGTTGGAAAGAAAAGAAATATATGAAATTGAATCACTTTCCAACATGCTAACAAGACTCATTTGCAAAATATGTAACAGAAAAAAATCTTGGTCAAAATAGTAACAAAAACAAAATATTGAGAAATGATCTTTAAGTGAAAAGGATGAAATGTACAAGAAAAAATGATAAATCTTTACTAAAGGAAATAAATCTGAACAGAGAAAGAAACTTGCCTTTGCTTAAACATTGAGTTTTTAAATGATAATTCTTACCCAAAGGAAACATTAGTGAAATCCTGAGCAAACTTATAACAGAGCTTTTTTTGGAGTTGATGGATTTTTCCTCTTTTTTTTTTTTGCACCATACTGGGGATCGAACTCTGGCCCTTGTGCATCCAAATTAGCATGGTACCATTTAATCTAAATCCCCAGCCCAAGTTGATGGATTTTTGTTGTTTGTTTGTTTGGGGTTTCTTGGAGGGAGGATCTCACTATTTAGTTCAGGTTGGCCTTGAATTCACTATGGAGCCCAGGCTGGCCCTTAACTCCTGGTGATCCTCCTGCTTCAGCCTCCCAGGCTGTCATGCTAAAACAGCAAGTGTATGCCAACACACCCTGCTTTTATGTTTTATCTGAAAGGATGAATGAATGATTCATTTTCAAACAATGAAGAATATGCATCAAAAAGTAGAAAATATGCTTTGCATACACAGGCCCAGGTTCTGTCCCCATTATAAAAAAAAAAAAAAAAAAGGATAAGGAGCTGTCTGAGGTCTGAGTAATGTTGGAAATGAACGAAGTCTGGAGAACTGAAGACAAAAGAACTGGACACTGGCTAATAAGGCTGTTTCCCACAGCGGGGTCAGTGAACAGAGGGGACTAAGGAAATGGACCACGGAGGAGGAAGCCAGGCCTGGCGCTGGGGCGCTGGGAGTAGCCAACCAGCAGCACATGTCTGGCTCCTCTCTGGGGTGGGAAGTTTTGAGGGGAATGTGGGCAAAGACGTGGAGCTGGAGACATCAGTGTTGATTAGTGTTCACGTCATACAAATGCAGAGGGCTTCTCCCGGAAGACTCAGACCCACACACACCGGTCATGTGCACAGCGCCTCTGTACGGCCTTCTAAGGGGGCTCGGGGCGCAGTGACACCTGCCCCACAACGGCCGTGCCATGCCCCCGCCCGGCTGGCTCCAGGCTCCAGGGAAGGAACGGGGCTCTCGGAGAATCAGCTCATCCTGCACCAAGCCAGGAAAGAGAGCCGATGAGCCTGCGGCCTTCCACCATGCCAGGGAGCAAGAAAACACTCAGATATGAAAAGTAAATAAAAATAGTTTTTTAAAAACATCACGGATCCAAAAGTGTGAGCATGTCAGAGGGACACGGGAGCCAGATGAACAGGCTTCCAATGACCAAAGCTTGAAGAATTTGAGGCAGAAAATAAACAAAGTAGCCTTGGATTTGAGCCCATGGGATAAACTAAGTGGCTACGGCTCCATGCTGCCTTGGATAAACTACTTGGTAATGAATAAATAAATTGGGAGGGGAAGGCAACTCTGGCAGACTGCAGAATCCGCCCGGCGCTCGCCAGGAGGCTGTGGGCTGACCCGCACCCCGGTGTGGGCGGGCACGGGAGGTCTGTGTGCATGGATGCATGTACTCCCACAAGCGCAGCGTTCAGTCCCCTGGGTTTTCCTCCCAAAACACTGAACTTCAGAAAAACCTCAGGCAAATCACCACTAAGGGGCCAAACACCCAAGCCACACTCCCCCAAACAAGCCAGGCCGTCAGAAAGAGTCAACCAGACATGCCGAAAAGAAAAGGCAATTAAATGTCTATGGGTCTCCCAAAAATTAGTTTAAAACTAAAGAAGCCAGGCAGGGTGGCGTACAGCTGTGGTCCCAGCACCTGGGAGGCTGAGGCAGGAGAGTTGCCATGAGTTCGAGCCAAGCATGGGCTACACAGTGAGGCCTTGTCTCCAGATAAATAATAATAATAATTAAAGAGATCTGAACAAAGTGTAGCCTTTAATGTTTCAGTTAATGTATCAGTTACTGATGAACTGATACAGACCCAGCCATAACTTCACTGCCGAAAGGCACTTTAGTAATGCGAGATATTGATCACAGGGATAGTAGGCATTGGGCAAATGACAGCAGAGTGTGTTTGCAATAACTTTGCAAATCTAAAACTGATCTACACATTTTTAAACTTATTAAAATTTTTAAGAGGGCTGGAGATTTAGTTCAGTGGTTCCAGCGCCTGCCTCATAAGCCCAAGGCCCTGAGTTCGATCCCGGTAACCACATACAATGCTGGGTGTGGTGACTCACACCCACCAGCAATCAATACCATATACCACAGTGCCGGGTGTGGTGGCTCACGCCTATCATCCCAGCACTCAGGAGGCAGAGGCAGGAGGATTGCTGAGTTCGAGGCTTGCCTGGGCTACATAGTGAGCTCAGAGCCAGCCTGAACTACAAAGCGAGACCCTGTCTCAAAAAAAGAGACAAAAGCATACAGGGCAGAATTCACTCTATTAGTTGGTGTTAGAAAAATGGGTAATTTGTATGTGATCCTCGCATGAGAATCACCCTGTAGAATGGAAGGGAAGCCCAGGGAAATCCTAATCAATAACGTAATTAGGGGTAAAAGAGGATCCAAATGATGGGAAGTAGGATTACTCAGTAAAAATGTACCTGGGGCTGGGGATTTAGTTCAAGTGGTACCACGCCAACCTTGGATGCCCAAGGGCCAGAGTTCAATTCCCAGTACCACAAAAAAAAGAGAAAAGAAATATATATATATATATATGTATGTTACTTGTGCCGCTGAAGAATTATTTAGATTTTTAATACATTCTTTTACAAATTCTGTGTGAAAGGATTAAAAGCAAAGAGAAAATTTAAAAATTCAGAACATCTGACTTTGAGGTAGAAAAATTTTAAAAAGGCTTCTTAAGTGTGCAGGTAAGGACTTCATGAGAGGAAAAAATATAGATATGTCTCTACACAAACATGCAAAACTTCAGAACACTGAAAAACAGAAATCATGTAGGAACAAACCACCAGGAGAATTACCAGCCACAGAACAAAAGCGTTTACACCATCCACACGCGGACCTCGCACCAAATGGGACAAAAAACATCAAGTAGAAAAGTCAGCGAAGAAATCAGCCACTGACACAGCAGAGTCGCACAGGAAGAAGTCCACGGGATGCTTGAACCACCCTGGACCTCGCCAGAGACAAAACAGAGGAGACCCTTTTCTGTCTTTGAATTAAGAAAATCTGAACGCAATCTAAATTCCCAACCACGTGAAAGACTGGCAAATTTCTCTAATTTTTCATCTCTGGGAACATACCACTTTTTTGCATTTAAAAATTAAGGAAAATTGCTGGGCATGGTGGGTACGTGCCTGCAGTTCCAGAATCTGGGAGGTAGAGGCAGGAAGATCACCTTGAATTTGAGGCCCTCCTGGGCTACATAGAGAGCCCTGGTCTCTAAAACTTAAAATAAATAAATTTTAAAGTGCTTACAGAAAATATTTCCAAACACGGGGTCCTCCTTTGTCGCCAAGCCTCTCCTCGCCCCCCACACCTTTCTCTCTAAGAAAACCTCCCAGCCCGCAGACCTAAGCACTGTCGGCGGCGAGAGATCCTATTTCTCAAGCGCCTTTTGCACTGAACCTCCACTTGCTGACTCCAAAGATGCAGCCAGACTTCGGCCACCGCTCCCATGCTGCCTCCGAACCCACAGAGGAAACGCGACCCCTCAGCCCGCCGCCCTCCCCTCTCCTTTCCCACCCACCGGTGCCCATACACCTGCTGCTACCCGTCAGGCTGTCCACCACTGCCCCGCCTGCGCTCTGCACCCCAGCAAGTCTCTGTGACACTGCCAGGTGATGGTCCAGTCCCAGAAAATCTCCCCCTCTCTCCCTTTCCTCTGTCTTCCTATTTTTTGCGTATGTGGCGGTGTGTCCTAGGGAGTGAATCCAGGCCTTTCACACTAAACTGTGTACCCAGCCCTTTTTTATTTTTCATTTTGAAACAGTCTTGCTAAGCTGCTCAGGCTGGGCTCAAAAATTGGGCCGGAGAATTAGCTCAGTGGTTCCGGCGCCTGCCTCACAAGTGCAAGGTCCTGAGTTCGATCCCTGGTAACGACATACAATGCTGGGCATGGTGGCTCACGCCCACCAGCAATCAGTACTACATACCACAGTGCCGGGCATGGTGGCTCACGCCTGTCATCCCAGCACTTGGGAGGCAGAGGCAGGAGGATTGCTGAGTTCGAGGTTTGCCTGGGCTACGTAGTGAGCTCAGGGCCAGCCTAAACTACAAAGCGAGACCCTGTCTCAAAAAAAAAAAAATTGGGATCCTCCTGCCTCAGCCTGCAAGGCGCTGGGAAGACAGGCGTACCCACCACACCCAGCTTTGTTCCTGTCCCTCGGCCCTCCTGCCCAGCTGTTCCTGCAGAGCTGCACTGGGCCCTCCCCCACAGGGCCCCGCCCACAGCAGGGCTCAGTGGATAGCGGTCCCCCTGTGGGAACTGTGGAGTCTCTACAGTGCATGGCCTGGGGAGCCAGGAGGGGGATGGGGACGGCTGAGCCTGCTGGGGGGCTTCCTGGAGGTGGTGGCAAGAGGGGGCAGCAAGGCATCCTTGGTGAGCCCCATCCTGGCCTGGACTCCTGCTGGCTCCTGCCCTACACCCCAAGCTAAGCTTTTTTTTTTTTTTTTTTTTTTTTTTTTTTTTTTTT